>JBCNJP010000008.1:66345094-66360094 GCA_039602395.1 Deinandra increscens subsp. villosa | reverse complement strand
TGATATGATATGATAGTATATGATATGATATGATATGATATGATATGATAGTATATGATATGATATGATAGTATATGATATGATATGATATGATATGATATGATATGATATGATATGATATGATATGATATGATATGATATGATATGATATGATATGATATGATATGAAATGATATGATATGATATGATATGATATGATATGATATGATATGATATGATATGATATGATATGATATGATATGATATGATATGATATGATATGATATGATATGATATGATATGATATGATATGATATGATATGATATGATATGATATGATATGATATGATATGATATGATATGATATGATATGATATGATATGATATGATATGATATGATATGATATGATATGATATGATATGATATGATATGATATGATATGATATGATATGATATGATATGATATGATATGATATGATATGATATGATATGATATGATATGATATGATATGATATGATATGATATGATATGATATGATATGATATGATATGATATGATATGATATGATATGATATGATATGATATGATATGATATGATATGATATGATATGATATGATATGATATGATATGATATGATATGATATGATATGATATGATATGATATGATATGATATGATATGATATGATATGATATGATATGATATGATATGATATGATATGATATGATATGATATGATATGATATGATATGATATGATATGATATGATATGATATGATATGATATGATATGATATGATATGATATGATATGATATGATATGATATGATATGATATGATATGATATGATATGATATGATATGATATGATATGATATGATATGATATGATATGATATGATATGATATGATATGATATGATATGATATGATATGATATGATATGATATGATATGATATGATATGATATGATATGATATGATATGATATGATATGATATGATATGATATGATATGATATGATATGATATGATATGATATGATATGATATGATATGATATGATATGATATGATATGATATGATATGATATGATATGATATGATATGATATGATATGATATGATATGATATGATATGATATGATATGATATGATATGATATGATATGATATGATATGATATGATATGATATGATATGATATGATATGATATGATATGATATGATATGATATGATATGATATGATATGATATGATATGATATGATATGATATGATATGATATGATATGATATGATATGATATGATATGATATGATATGATATGATATGATATGATATGATATGATATGATATGATATGATATGATATGATATGATATGATAGGATATGATATGATATGATAGGATATGATAGGATAGGATAGGATAGGATAGGATAGGATAGGATAGGATAGGATAGGATAGGATATGATAGGATAGGATATGATATGATAGGATATGATATGATATGATAGGATAGGATAGGATAGGATAGGATAGGATAGGATAGGATAGGATAGGATAGGATAGGATAGGATAGGATAGGATAGGATAGGATAGGATAGGATAGGATAGGATAGGATAGGATAGGATAGGATAGGATAGGATAGGATAGGATAGGATAGGATAGGATAGGATAGGATAGGATAGGATAGGATAGGATAGGATAGGATAGGATAGGATAGGATAGGATAGGATAGGATATGATATGATATGATAGGATTCAGAAGTGAAAGAAATCATTTTATCTACTAATAGTGGACAAATTGGCGTATTACCAAATCACGCCCATATTGCCTATTCGATCAAGAACGAACCATCGATCCAACGACTCATCTTCAGCACAATTTCTTCTCCTCTCTTCATGGCGATTAGTTTCTTTTTTCCTGATCTCACATCCGATGATATTCATTTACGAATCTTCATCAATCAACCACATTCAGGTAAACTTATAATGATAATTTTTAATCGTCTTTGTAGTTTTTAAACCCTAGATTTCATTTACTCAAATCGATTCTTTCATTGTATATCCTTTTAGTCAATCCATTTATTCAAATCGTTGTCTTCATTCGATTAAACATATTGACATCATGATTATTTAGAGCCATCATCTAGAATCAAATGTACTGTTTGGATCCATTTATCCCAAGTTTACGCTTTATTGTTTATCCTTCAAATTTGGTTATTTAATAGGTAAAATATTACATGCTCAAACGATGTGGAAGAAGACAAATCTTCTTTTTGATGCAACTGGCATTCTTTTAATACATGATATTATACAACAAGGTATGTACACTTAGTCATATGTGTTGCATCTTATTTTTGTTATAGGTGCAACGATGGGATTTAAACAGCTGCACCATTATTGTTTTTCTTCTCAGCACTAATGATGTTTGGATGTAAGTTGTTGATAGATGTAAAGCCAATTAATTTTCAAATTTTTATACATCCATTTGTTCATCGTTTTAGGTTTAGTAATTTGTAGTTTTTATATATCCATTTAGTACGTTGTTATTATTGCAGGTATATAATCTCAAAGGAGCGGTATGCTTATTTCGTTGCAAGTGGGTACATATCAGCCCAAATGGCTGCAGATATATATCCAAATCTTCAATGGTACATAGCAAAGACAAACTAATTATATTAGTACTCTACAAAATATAGGCTAAATCATACACAAATGATTGCAATAAACAATTGTTTATTTCCTTGCAAGTGACCACTTAGAATGCTGCTTATGGTTGCATTTTGTAATCATATGTTTGTTCAATAGTGAAAACTTCTATTTTATCGTTTGTACTAACGTTTGTTTGTACTATTTTCATTTGTACTAACGTTTTTCGATAATCTATCTGTAGAATCGACACAAGTCCAACTTCAATGTTAGGTGCCTCAAATTTTCCTGGCTTTTTTCTTGCTGAACGTTGTTTTTATGTTCATTCTCTGATCGTCGGTGGTCAATTGTGCAGGATTCGGGAATTCTGCTATGTATTCTTTGTATGTTCTTTATTACGATGCTTATGGTTGTTTCATAGTAACTCTATATGCTTTACTGATTATAATATAGCTATATTCTTTTATTTTAATTGTGAAGTTTCATTTTGTATGTTGTATTTTATTTTCTTGAAATTAGTGTATAAATATATAGGCTTTGGTTCAAACAGTTTTTTTTTTTTGGTGCGGTTTGAAACTTTGAATAAACATTTTTTGCTAAATTGGGTGTTTTGAGGTTAGTCATTCACTGGAATGCAAGCTTTATAGTTTACTAGATTATATACCCGTGAGCTTCACGGGTTGCGTATAAAATTTTAAAATACATATCAGGCTTATTGGATTTAAATAATCTAAAGTTTCATCAATCAATTGGCTGGCAATAATCCAAAGTCACGAAATATTACCACTGAGTCTAACTTTTAACATATTTTTCCTACAACAATACATGATTAGCAGATGCTTAACGATGTTAATTTTTCATGAAACTTGAATTCATTTAAAGGGTTCGGCTATATCCACCCGAGGAGTTTACTAAAAACACCCAAACCACACGGTCGTTTCATGTGAAACGATCGTTTTGGGATCGTTTCGGAGAAAACGGTCGTAGTAAAGGGGGACCCCCTGAATTTAAGGTTTCGTCGTCGCGACACGTGGCGACCGTTTCGTATGAAACGACCTTGAAACGGTCGTTTCATACGAAACGATCGTAGCAAAATGGTGGATTTAGCAATTTGGTGGGTCTCTTTATAAGGACTCCATTTAAATCCAATAAGCCTAGAAAAAATGACACATAGGATTACCACATCACGTCATTAAAAACTAACGTCGTTAATGTTAGTCAGGGATCGTTGTAGGAAAATATGTTAAAAGTTAGATTCGGTACTAACATTTCATGACTTGGGATTATTACCACCAATTAATAAACTTGGGATTATTTAAATCAAATAAGCTTACATATTAATCATTAAAATCAGGGAGCCCTTGATCAAATTATAGTTTCAAATCACAAAGCTAACAAATCAGAATAATGTAAAGTCGGTTGATATTGAAGATTGAAAGGTTGTTTCATTTGAGCTAATAGATCGGGTTATTAAAACAAATAAAATAAAAAACACATCTCTGAAACAAACAAAAAAAAAAAATTAAAAACACAACACAAATGGAACATGTATACGTAGCACATGAACATAAATTTTTAAATATCAAAACTGTCGATATGACGTATCCAAATATAAGCAAAATAATTACATATTACAAAATAATTATAGAAAAAGTTACCCACTAATGTTGTTATGAAACCACACGCAAACTGATTCTTTTCATCCCTATACGCACAAACTACACCAGCATCATCAAATTTGATGACCATCTCATCAAGCTCTTCAACCATCATCCTAACTAAAAGGAATCAGAAATATTAATACTACAATTATAACCTTAAAAACAAAGTGAAAACAAAAGTCTGATCAGGATTCTGCAACTTACATTTGTATAAAGATAAGGGTCTAACTCATTGCTAGGATAGAAGGTGTTCCCAATTCTAGACACAAACCGACCCGTCAGAGTTATCTGTCGATTCAGGAATGCTAGACACAAACTGACCCGTTAGAGTTAATGTATTAAACTAAAAGCAACCAGTTCAATACTCTTTTAAGGCATTGTAATTGCAACATATACTTGTATTATGACATTTTTAGTATTAAAAAATTATTCCTCAAAAAAAATATATCATGATATACTATGAGAAAAAGGGACAAAAATGATTCCAGAGAATCGGAAGACATACAAGTAGAAATCAACTATTAAACTCACAAAAATGCATGAGAGTTCCATATTTCTTAAAAAAAATTCTTTAAAGTCATGTCCTTTAGGTAGTGCAGGTCTCTCTTAAACAACCTAAAGATGCGTAAATCATTTATTCATTTACCTATCTGATTTTTTTTAGATGTTTATGGTTTTGCTGACAAGATGTGATGAGATTTAGATCACTTAGAATGCACCTAAACTGCAATGAGAGTACGATAGACCTTTTAACAATCATTTGTTAATAACCTTCAAAAATTATGAGTTGATGCAAAGTTATTGAAGTGAACTGAAGTGGTTACATTAACATTATGAATCAAATGTTGAATCACTAATCAGTACTGAAATGTCTATTAATGGCTATGTTATGAAATAGTTAGATATGTTGGACCATTAGATTGGGTAATCGTGCATTACTTTCATCTCATCAGGAAATTAAGATCTTAGGCAATTTACATGTTCTTGTGAGAATCTTTCTTGACCTTGTGATTCTTGGAAATATATTTGCATACAATCAAACACATTAAGATTTGAAATATGTTACGGACACAGAAAAATCTGTTCAACTTAAAAGAATTTCAAGGAAACTAAGTTGGGGCTACCTAAAATTTCATGGGATCGGAGTTTGATCTATAAATGACATCGACTGCACCATTGATCTGAAATTGTTCCCAACAATCTGAGAAACATGAATAGATCTAAATCATAAACCAATGATCACCAATGTGAGAAATATTTTAACATAAAATAAAAAAGATTTTTTTTTTATATTAAGATCTTCAATAAGAGGTTCAGTTAACCAAGATTCGGACCCATATTTGAATATACCTTAACACTTACAAACTAAAAGAACCTGCAATCTATCATGATATAATCACAACTAAGATGGTTCCCTAACATTTTTACTCAAGAAATGAGTGATTATCATGTCCAATATTTGGGCTAGATGTTCATTTCTAATGAGATGTTAGGATGTACAAAGCTGATTAAGCTTCTGTTTTTAGCACCATAATAATTAGAGAAGTAGATAAGGAATTACTGAAAGATATTCATATAACTTAAATTAATTACCTTTGTGATTTTCATTAATGATGTGTATCAATTGAAGTCCTTAAAAAGCAAAATCCATTCTTCTATGATTTCATTCCATAAAAGAAAGATAGAAAAAATGAAGGCATACATATAGTTATAAAAAATAAGATAAGATACAGATACTATAAATCAGTCAATAGTATCACAATAAGAATTGAGTAAAAAATATAGTTCTGTCACCAATTATTACAACAAAGATTACACAAAGATTACACAACAGAATGCATAGTAAAAGCATCAAACACAGACTACCTTGATCCAAAGTGAAAAAAATCATGTAAATTAGTCCACTCGCTCAATGCATTCCCTTATAAATTTTCCTTGACTTCTTTTAAATTCATATACACATACCAGTTTAGAAATCAAAGTATAACCCACCTTTTCCTGTAACCCTAAGCATCGACAAAGAAATCAAGTAAAAATCATATCAAGACGGTACCATATTTTTGCAAGACTCGCTAGCTGAAACTTTATCAAGAAAGTCCTAAAAATTGTTAGCTCACCTTAAACAACTTCCCTAAAACCCACAACCCACCCCTGCGGTACACAATATCTAGCATATAAAACAACAATATTGGGTTACCTAAAAAATGTGAAGCACATACACCACCTGGAGTTTAGAAATCAAACTTTTTGACTTGATTAGGTTGAGGAAGATGAACAAACTTATAAGGGTTTAGAAATCTGTTAGTCGATTTATTATGTAGATGATGTCAAACACATTTACACACTCAAATCAACCATATGCAGCAGGCAAAATAAGTGAAATTTTAGGCAATAAAAATTATGCCGAAACCTTGAGCGAGGAGGAAGAACCAAAATCGAGCTCAGCCACTCATATACCGTCTCCTGTCATCGTCGACTACCAGAATAGGGTTCGGAATCTACAATCGGCGGTCCACAAGTTGAAATACTGATTAGGGTTACCATAGAAAAGGAAGACGAAGAAAGAAAGATGATAGATCTGAAGAGGCTGAAAAGAGAGTCTCTTCTCTCAACCTTTTACACTGACACATGTAGAGCAATTCGAATTTCAAATTATGATGAACTGATTTTTCAAGAACTAACTGAGAATATAAACTTCCCACAGAGCAAAGTGATTTAGGGAGAGAAAGAGGAGAAGCCAGATGTGTATAAAGTGAGATAAAGTCAAACACATATATTTCAAATTTCAAATTCAAAATTTTCTATTCTTTTTCCTGGCCGCCAATTTAGAGAGTTTAAAGTTTGTACATTGAGGTCTTCTTGTAGATTAATTTTTTTATAGAAAATATAAATTCTAATAAAAGTACAAGTGTCATCATATTAAGGGGGTGTGCTAAGAACTTGCCACCTATGATTTTTTAACTTCCTTTATTAAAGAGTAGATATGTTTCTAATTGACATCTTCGTTAGCTGGTGTGTAGGTTCCGATAATAGGTAGTATTTCCATCGTATAATTCAATGTTGATCTCCATCCTTCAACTGCTACTCCACCATCACCGGACCCTTTTCCTCCTCCTACGATAGCTACTTCGTCTTGCTGCAAAATTTGGAATCCTACTACCTATTTCATCGGGTAAACCTAATGCATTATTACTCCCCTGACTACTAAATCATATTATTTATTTGCTTTATTGTTTTCAATCGTGTATGGCTAAAGCATACTTCCTTTGCGTATTCTTTGTTTTCGAAAAATGAAGAAACACATGTTGACTTGACTACCTTCAAATTTTAAATATGATATTGATATTAACCTTCAATAGTGTAAGTGTGGATATAATTAGTCAAATGAAGAAACTATGCCATTGTGTTAGCCTGTTAGGACCATCTTGATCAGTGTTAGCAAAGAGCATAAACTATGTCATATCAGTCGTTATTGACGACCTAGATCAGTTTTTAGACAATTTACTTCACACAAGTTTTTAACTAACAGCAAAAATATTGTAATTTTTTATATTAGCAATTGTTAGGATCAATTTTAAACATGTTAATGCAATCAAAGAGTTCAATCTAATTATTTAATGGTTTGATTAAGTTGTGTATTGCCAATGATCATTAGGTTAGTATCCCAGTTTTGCATCATCATTATTATGTAATAAATTTTATGACTATTATGAACGGTCAAACCTTCAAAAAGTTTACGGGCAAATTACATAAAGAGATAATGAACTGTGCTCTGATTTTTTGTAACAAAGTTTCAATAGTTTTGTGAAAAGCCTCAACTTTTAAAATCTTTGATTTGAGAATGGTCAAAAAGGATGACGCGACAGCTGACTTATGACCATGTTAACTTTTTCTGACCTTTAAACCATTTAAATTATAGTTTACAATCCTTCTTTTTTTTTTTAACGGCAATTTTGGATCACTGACGGGGATATTACACCACCCACCCGATCATCTCCAATCCCCATCAGGAGGAAACTCACCACTCGTGAGAAAACCCCCTGGCCTAACTTGTAACCCCCTTTTTTATTATTTTTGTTACAAGTGGGACTTGAACCCAAGACCTCCACTTAAGGGGTCATACACATTTGTCACTTGACTAACTAGTGGTGTGTAGTTTCCAAAATTTCTAATGAAAAATATTGTTTTTCTGATTTTGTTGGTTTTTATTGTAGGGTCAGGATGTTGATTAAGTTGCTTCCCAAAACAAGTGTACAATTCTCATGTATGATAACGGATGAGTATAAGAGTGTTTTTTGCCTTTGTGCTTGACCTTATTAAGTTTCTTTAGTAACTTAACTATCTCTTTAATATAAATTATAAGTGAATTAGTCGTTGGGAACTTGACTCATTTTCTTCAAATGTGGTCGATTCTAATATGGGAGTGACCTCTAAATTATTTCAATAAAAGGATGTCAAGTTGTAGATAATAGAATTTGACTTTTACTTGGAGTCTTTTTACTAATTTGTTGGTCTGTAAAAATGTCACCACATTTTTGTTATGGGATTAAATGTCACCACATTTTTGTTATGGGATTTGAGTTTGTTGTTCTTCTAATTGGTACTTACTTTCAATTGGATTTTTATTTGTTGCAGTCTGTGTAGATTTAGTAAATGCATAGGGGATATAAAGGCTATTATGGAAGGTATTTTTTTCACTCAACTTCTATATGCTCTTTTTTAGTTGTATTTTGAGATTAAACTATTTTCATTCTTTTTCTTTAACGAATACACAAGGTTTGGCCCAATTTTGTTCAATAGGAGACATTTTTTGATTGCGGTAGTTTTGGGAATGACAATTAATAAAAGCCAATGTCAGTCACCTTTAAGAGTTGGACTCTATTTAAAGAATTAATGCTTTGATCATGGTTAGCTTTATGTTTCATTATCAAGAGTTGGACTCTATTTAAAGAATACATCCACCAAATTCCCTACATCCTCTACATCCACTCCTTTTTTTTCAAAAAAAAACATCAAAAAAACACTTTCTTTTAAAAAAAAAAATTAAAAACATCATATGTCAAATCGCTATATATTCTTTCTGGAACACCTTTTTTTTAAAAATTTTATGGCGTTTTTATTATTATTTCAAAAAAAAAAGCCAAAAAATACAAAAAAATAAAAATAAAATAATAAAAAAAATTCAAAAAAAAATGTGTGTTTTGATGCGTCTAGAAGAATGGTGTTTTTAGATAAAAAAATTAATTAAAAAAAAGTGTTTTTTGGTGTTTTTTTTGAAAAAAAAATAAACCGAAAAAAAACACCAAAAAAAAAACACCACAAAAAAAAACACACCACAAAAATTTAAAAAAAAAAGTATCCTAGAAAGCTAACATAGCGATTAGAGGTGTAGTTTTTCAAAAAAAAATTTGTTAAAAAGTGTTTTTTGGTGTTTTTTGTGAAAAAGAGGGTGGATGTAGAGTTTTTGGTGGATGTAGAATAACTCACCTCTATATATATATATATATATATATATATATATATATATATATATATATGGAAGGGTTCATTGTAGACCCCTTGAAAACCGTAGACCCGTAGACCCTATTTTTAACCGTCAGATCTTAAAACACCGATTTTTTACGCGAGGGGTACGATTGTCATAAATCCTTTCTTAAATCAAGCTCTTATTTACTTGAAACACCTGTTGGAGATCGATAAAACCCCAAATCTATCCATCGAAGAACCATAGGAAAGCCGATCACACACACCGGAGAAACACCATCTACACCGGAGAACCACCGTCGAATGGATTCATATCAAGAAGCGTGTTCAGAAATAAATAAAACTCAGGATTAGATGATAAGAAGAGGTAATCAAACTCTTACTGCAATTTCTTAAACCCTAATTTAAATTCAAGGCTAGAAATTGTAGATAAACTCACGAAATCCATAGATTGTATGGTAATTTTAGGAAATCTGATCTCCTTTTCGATCTGTTTGCTAAAATCAGCATATAAGTAGGAACGCTACTCCATGAATTTTTTGTTTACCCTTAAACATAACTTATGTTTTGAATCCATATATTGTATGCTTCTCGATGAATTTAATTATGTTTCTCAAGTAGTCAACAGTGAGTTGTTAAACTCATATATTTGATATGGTCAATCTTATTAGGCTGTGTTTGGCGCGCCAAAAGCTAGCTTATAAGCTAGCTTTAGCTTTTTTAAAAAGCCCCGTTTGGTAATGCCAAAAAGCTACCTTATAAGCTAGCTTTAAAAAGCTAGTTGAAGTAGTTTTTCAACTAGCTTTTATAATAATTCCAGTTTTACCTTTCCTAACTTATACATATTTCCACTTTTAAATTTTAATTTATTTATATACATGTACTTTAATGACATTTTACATTTTTCAGCTAGTTTATCACCTAGTTTTAACTAAACGCTACTAGCTTATAAGCTAGCTTATAGTTTATTAGCTAGCAGCTAGCTTTCAGCTAGTGCGCCAAACACAGCCTTAATGTAATAACTAACGAATTGAAGCAGAGTTATTCAGATAGTGTTTAGTTTTGAATTGCAAAACCAAGAAAAAGACCAACCTTTGTAAGCTTATATCCCATGATTTTAAATTCAGTAACAGAGTTATTATCACATTTGATGGTTTACATGAAAATTTAAGGAATTACAGAAATCGCCAGTGAAACTTTCCTAAGTTTTTAACTAAATTGGGTATTCCAAATGCTTTCTTAAACTGTTATCATAATACACCTTTCACGGCTCTTCGATTTAGATTGCAATTAGATATGTTGTTCATAGACTTAGCACCTTTTCACGGCTCTTAACTGCGATTTATCTTCTCATGGCCCTTAATAAGTTTGCAGTGAGTTTTATTTGATTCCCCCTAAAACTCAGTGAGATTTGTTGAATTTGATTGATGGTGAGAAAATTCCTAAATGTGACTTAAAACTCACTGTAAACTTAATCACATGATTTCTAGACGGATGATGTCAAACGGGTCAAATAAAGAAAATAGAATAGAGATGGGTCAAATGGTTAATTAGATGTAAATTTGCCCTGAGTATGTAGTTGTGTAATAGTGCATTAGAATCTGAAATGGATTCTCAAAGAAGTAGATTTTAAAAAAAATTAACTTAGAGTCCAGTGCTGAATCTAAATTAACATGTTGATTTATAATCACATCCTGTGTGTTTATGGTATTAGGTGGCACAAAGGTGATTGATGCCCTTTATGGACCAAAAGCTGGAACTAAGAAAAATGAAAATCCTGAAATTTTATAGTGAGTTCAAAAACACATAATAGATACTAAAAACTCACTAATCAATTCTGCAATGAGTTTAAAAACTCACCAATCAAATTTGCAGTGAGTTTAAAAACACATACACATAATAGATACTAAAGTTTTGTGTGTTGTTTTTTAAACTCACTAGTGAGTACTTATTAATTTTTAATTTGTATTCATATTAAAACTCAACAAATGTATACTTGAGTTTAATAATCAACTAAGTTTTATGAACGCATGCATATAGACTTTATGTTCACTGTGTTCTGTTATAAAACTCATTGTTTTAACTTGAGACCATTGTTGATAAATGAGCTTCTTAATTATCATTTAATTTAGGTGGAATAAAACTTGAGTTTTAATTTTATTACTTTAAGATGTTCTAAATGAGTTTTATAATTCAATGAGTTTTGAAAAAAAAAGTTTTATATATAAAATCACTGATTACGACCTTAAAGCATATCTCTGAAAAAAGTCACTGATTTTGAACTTGATTAAAACTCACTGATCATGACCTTAAAGTATGATATGGAAAAACTCACCGATTATTTACTTGATTAAAACTCACTTAGTTGTAATAAAACTCACTTTTGAATCTAGATTTTTTTTCTTGTTCATTGCTTAGTAACTGATGTAGAACATTGTGAGTCAACTCATTTCATTAAAAATAGAGTTTTAAGACTCGTCAGTGAGTTTTAAAATTTTAAATCTCATTACAAGTTTGAGTTTTAATTTAAAACTCACTACTACTTTTAAAAAATTTTGGTGAGTTTTATTCTGTTGTGAGTTCTAAATTAGAACTCACTACAAGTTTGAGTTAAATTTACTTAAAAGATTAATAAAAAAGATCACTGCTGAGTTATATTTTACATTAACAGGATATAACTCAATGAAATTTCAAGACTCGCTGTTTAAATAGAACTCACTGATATTTAAAATTCACTGTTGAGT
Organism: Deinandra increscens subsp. villosa; assembly: GCA_039602395.1. Classification (NCBI taxonomy): domain Eukaryota; kingdom Viridiplantae; phylum Streptophyta; class Magnoliopsida; order Asterales; family Asteraceae; genus Deinandra; species Deinandra increscens. The sequence continues at coordinate 66,347,580 of JBCNJP010000008.1, read as the reverse complement.
TTCTTAACTAAAACTCTCTGTTAAAATTTGAAACTCACTACAGAAAAAACTTACACATAGTTTTAACTGAAGGTGGAAATTCAATGAGTTATATTCTATGAGTTTTAAAATTTAGTGAGGTAAATTTAAAAGGGTTATTGGTTGTATTAATCCCAACTATTACGTATTGGTCGATAACACTCCCAACTTCACTCATTCCATCTACCACCACGAACTATCATCATATTTTCCTCCAACACTTCCGCCCATTAAATTTACTTAACCCCGTTAAGTAAATGTGTAGATACGTGGCCTTTTTTTTATTTATTTCGTTTAAAAATTATGTCACGTCGGTTGCCACGTAAGAAATTAATTAACGAAGTTAAGTAAATTCAACGGGGGAGTGCTGGAGGAAAATATGATGATAGTTCGTGGTGGTAGATGGAAGAAGTGAAGTTGGGAGTGTTATCGGCCAATACGTGATAGTTGAGATTATACAAGCCAATAACCCAATTTAAAACTCACTATAAAAACAGAAAAAAACTCACTTAAAACTTATAGTGACTTTTAATTAAAACTCACAACATAATAATACGTAAAACTCATTGATTATCATTATCCTCGTTCAGTTAAAACTCGGTGAGTTTTATGACTCTATTGAATTTGTAGTTTTGTAGTGAGTTTTCAAACTCTCTGTGTTTAAAACTCACTTGTTTGTAATTAAACTCACTTAAAATGCTCTGTTTTTTTAAACTCTTTTTTTTATTGGTGAGTGTTGTATATGGTATGGTTGTTCGTAATGAGTGAGTTTTAATCAAGTTCAAACTTTTTCTATTGAATTTGTAGTGAGTTTTGTATTCGTTTAAAAGTCAATAGAGTTATAAAACTCACTAATTATCGTTATCCCCCTTCAGTTAAAACTCAATGAGTTTTATAACTCTATTAAATTTATAGTTTCATAACTCTATCATAAGATTTACCTCATCTTGTACCTGTTGTTTGAATGGGAATTTTGTAGGTATGTTTGGTTAGTTCATTCTAAGCATTGTATAAGTTGTGATCAACCTCAGGTATATAATGGTCGGATGTTGGCTTTCAATCTCATCAATTGGAAGTTTCAGGTCGATGCAATTTGGGGAGAATATGTTTCTTTATGTTTCTGTTCTGCCCATCATTTTGATTCTAGCAAAGAAATAGTGAATCTTATATGTCCAAGGCCATCACTTCAAGTTGATAAAATAGATTCTTTTTTTTTTCTACTTCAATATATTTCATATGTAAAATAAATATATTTCGCATTTATCATGATTTGTATTACTTTGACAAGAACTCTTGTTTTTACTGTAGGTGCTTATTTCGAATGTGAATTAACAATTTCATATTCAATAGAGCATAAAAATCATAAGTTTTAACTATATTAATAAGTTGTTTTATGAAATCTCTTCAACTACTTCTGATTTTCTATCATGTAACAATCGTGAATTTCAGTGATCAATAAAACCATTATTATCATCATCATTTTTATTGTGTTTGATAACATAAGTAAATAATATGGGTTATTTTTATATTTAATAAGCATTTAAAACGTGACTTATTTTATTTAACGTTACGCAACGTTTAACGTCTCGGTTATGTTAAACATTTATTTAAAAGTTCGTAATAAAATTTGTACAAGTAAAACATATTTATCTATTTTTACGACAAGTTTTAGGCGTCGTTTATACAAAGCAATTTCTTTTTATACAAAAGACGTTTAAATGTTTACTTTTAGTTTCATAATTTTTTTTATAAAGAACTTTTTTTTTAAAACATACAAGTTTAAATGAAAATATATGTATATATATATATATATATATATATATATATATATATATATATATATACGGGTTAGGCTGAATGGAACTTTGTTTTGAGAACTTTTAGAACTAAATCTCAACCACAAATTTCAGGGGGAACCATTACAATTCATGGGAGGGATACATGTAATAAACTTGTGGCTCAAATTAGTTCTTTTTAGTTCTCAAATCAAATCGGTTCTAAAATGATCCTCTCCTATATATAGATATATATATATATATATATATGTATATATATATATATATATATATATATATACTTTGGAGTTTTATTAGAAATTGTTATGGTGAGATTTATAAGAAAGAAAGAAAAATTAAAAAAAAATAAATAAATAAAAAATGTAAAAAAAACATTTTTTTTCAGAAAAACCCGTTTTTCCGGCGAGCTCGCCGCCGGCGACCGTTGCTTGGCCGGAAAACACACCAAAAACCATTTAATCGGCCGTTTTTGCTCGAGATTATTACCCCAACGTTCATTTTTCTCAATCAAGTGCCATTAAGGACCCAAAACCGACAAATAATCACGATTTAATCACCTTTAATCGAAATCAATGTCGGACTTTAAACCTCAAACTAACTCGTTTCCGTTGTGTTTGAGAGCCTATAAAATGGTTCCTAGCCTCCCTGACCATTTGCGCATCCAAAGCATCG
>JBCNJP010000008.1:66304653-66344594 GCA_039602395.1 Deinandra increscens subsp. villosa | reverse complement strand
TTATGGAATTTCCTCCAAAATCGCGAAGTGAACCGAGTGTCTCTGTCGGAGACTATAAACACTGGCACCCCGTGTTTAGAGATGATCTCCTTATGCACCGAACTATTATAAAACATGATTAATGAAGTTTCTAAGGCTCGGGACACCCTCGATGATATACATATACATACGTATATATTTATTATATATATATATATATATATATCTTTTGATATTTTACGTTCTAGCCCCTCAAACTTTCCAATACTTATCATTTCATGTTGTTGAACACATTAGGATATATTTTTACTATATTCTAAGCCTTAACATGTTTATAGTAGTTAGAGATACGTATAATATCCTTATACGTTGATAACTTTATGTAAATTACACTTTTAACCCTTCTACTTTTCCATTAACTACTAACACACGTATTCACATGTATATATCTATCAATTCACACATATATCATCATGTTATTTGTATAAACATATATTTATCTCATATTTTACTTTCTTTACCCTTTAACTCATCCGTTTATACAATTTCATCATTTTGGCCATTAAACACGTATTTCTAACACATGCAATTTATCAAATGCATAGTTTACCATTTTTATCAATCAAACTTACGTATTGATAATATAGACACGTATTTACTAAATATATCATGTACCTGTGAAATTGGGGTGTTACACTAGGCCCTTGGACGCGGATCATGCCTCTTGCACCGTTGGATCTCCCTTGTTTCAGCCGTTGGATTTAATCTGTGTTTCTTTCTGATTGGTCAGATTCTATTCACACGGATTATGGTTTAAGCAAGCTGAATTTTGATTGGTTGATGATTATTTTCAAGGATTAAGGCTTTTCTAGAGAGATTTAATTCCACTAATTATTTTTCAGCATTTTCGTTAAAACACGGGCGTTTTTCTTAATCAGTTTTAACGAGACTTACGAGATAACGCCCGAACGGAATTGCGAAAATTAATTTATTGGGTCTTGGATTTATTTCATTTTATTGGGGTTCTCGTTTATTGGCGTCGCGTGCAACATTTGCTATCGATCACTGACGGGTTAGCTTTATTATTTGGTTAATTACTCAGCTTTCTCGTTATATCTCACGGTTTATTTTTAGTGGATGCAGCGCTGTCGTCAACTAACCGGATTAACTGGAATCTTAGTTAAATATTGGAATTTATCCGATTAAATCTCTCGGATGACCGTTTATTGAAGAAATTTGACATTTACTTTTATTTTCGCATCCAACCTCAGTCACGCGGATTATTCACAACTGTCAGCATCCGGCTTCCGGTTTTTCACAAGATTGTCCGATTTCAAGATTGTTTATCTGGTTTCTCTAGGCAACCGATCGCGACGGTTCGACTCTCCGCATCAGATTTTACGCTTCCGACTTGATGTTTTTGGAGAGATTTAGAGAAATAGGGGGAATTATTATGAATTTGGATATCAGGTCGACTATCAGAAGTTAGAGCATGTTCGATGATTGACTGGTTTATCTGATTCAGTTTGTTGCGGTTTTGACTCCGATGTTTAGCATTTTCTCAGTATTGTACCCGACCGTGTGAACCGAGTGAGCGGAACACTTGGATCTCGAACTGGAGCAACGAGAACAGAAGAAGCTTATTCAGAGGGGGAATCTCTTCGACAGATTGTCTCCGGTTTATCAGTTTCTCATTGAAGATGTACGACAGAGCGATTCTTTAGCAGTTGAACAGATTTGAAAGCATCAGTCAAGGGGGGATTGTTGGAACTTAAAATCCATGTGACTGACGCCATCAAATCTGTTTACTGAAGCATTCGACTGAAGAATCCATGTGAATTGATTCAAAGACGCGAGTTGTGATGCTCGAGGCTTGCGATATTTGACCAAAGACCGTTTTTCGGAAAAGTCAACCGTTCGGGTCAACGGTCAACGCAAAAGTCAACGGAAGATCGGTTCGAGCGAGTCAAGCTTCGGATTAATTTAATCAGTTTTGATTTAATTATCAATTTATGTTATTTGCTTTACTTGTAATTTCGTTCATTTGTCGTTTTTTCTGTTGTCAGTCACCCTCACTATATATAGTGAGGGTGCCCATTACAAGTAAAGGAGTCTCCGAATGGGGAAATGATGATTTTTCTTGTAGAGTGTGAGATTTCCATTCTAGAGAGAGAGTGAGTCATGGATTCTAGAGAGAGAGTGTTCTTCATGATTCATTGATTGTAATCTTTCGATTAATGAATTCATTCGAGATGTTCATCTTTCTTCTTATGTTGATTATCTATGATTCATCATCATCATCTTCTTTATTTGTTTTGAGTTTTCGAATCCGAACTCGTTCTTGCTCAAGATCGGGATTCTCGTAGTGAAAATCGGTCCTAACAGCATTCTTATTCAACATTCAAAGGCTATAAATACAACAAAAAGCGTGGACTCCTAAACAACGAATAAGAACCTAGCTACTTCCTAAAGACTAGGTATAGAGATGACCCGCTCTTTTCTCCAACTTTCTTCCAACGTACACATAATTTAATCCGGTCAAATCTCAATAACCTATTCTTTCTTTATTCAAATATAAACATGCAGAAATACTAACTTAGACCCAACTAATATATTTGACCCATAAACCATGACCCAAGTCAAGATTAATCCAACAAACCCTACTAGAGACAAGCCTTATGTTTTTAGCTGGATCATGTGAATGTATACTTACTATGCTCATAAGTATGCCATGACTAGTCAACTGTTGGTTCAACTTTGATGGAAGCACAACTGGAAAAGAAGGGAAAAAACTAACTGGCTTGGACCAGTATTTGGAGAAGTGTGTGCTTATGAGAAGATTGTGGCATCCACCTGTGACTTTAATGATGAAAATCTCATAAAAACGATTATTATTATGAAGTTTTTAATGGTTTTTGGAGGATGAGATTCATAGAAATTGCTATCAGCCGGTCAATATTTCAATCAAAGAGAATATATGCTTATGTAGTTATGTCCTCACAGAAAGTTGAAGATTTGTTTAATGATAGAAAGAAGCTTTGCATGAAGGACGATAATTAAAAAGTTCACATAATATATGTACTTAAAATTTGAAATTTATGGAAGCTTATTTGAGAGTATCCAATCATATTTTGCAAATATGGTTCAAAAAGAGAACTCACTGGGAATATGATTCAAAAGAAAACTCATTGCAAAAATGGTTAAAAAAACTCACTACGAATATGATTAAAATTAAAACTCATTGTAGTGGTTAAACTTAAAACTCAATGCAGATTAAAGCAAGTTTTTTTAGTCATAAAACTCACTGTATTTAAACTCAACTCTTTGGAGTCTTATATTCTGCTGCTACAACATCATAATTGATGTATAAAACTCATTTGATCTTAAATTGATAAAACAGTCCCTAGTAAGTTTTATACAAACAGATGAGTTCTATACAAACAAGTGAGTTTTAATTGAGTATGAAATTATGTTAACAAATGTTCTAAATATGAAGTTGTTGCTGAATTCAGTCTGTGAGTTTTAATTGTAATTTCCATACCTGATACATCAGATTGTAATCAAACATCATCAAATTATCATTGATGATGGATTCTAACCAGTGAGTTTAAAATTTTTCCATTATTAGTTCACATCAAAATCAATATTCAGAGAACAATACGCAATTAATTGTTTTCAGAATAAAAAAACCTAAAATCGAGAATAATAAAACCTAATAAACACTTAATCGATGATAACTGCTTGTCGTGATTTCGTTTCACCTCCGAGAATCATACATAATAATCAAGAAAACCATTCAATACTTACCAGATGATGAGAAAAATCCTTAATCGAAGCGTGTTATCAACCAATTCGTCGAACAAGTTTTATGAGAATCATAAAACATGATAAACCCTTTATCGATGATAATTTCAGAGGATGTAGATCGCTGTTTTAGATGCGACGTTATGATCGATCGATTATCAAGATTGATGATGAGAAGAACAATGGAATCGATCTGTTAATCGTCGTTGTGCTGCCGATGGGAATCGTAAATCTAAACGTAAAATGAGAAATTACCTTAAAGCCACTCCGCGTGATTTACATTTAAAATCTCATTAACTTAATCAAATCTATCTCAGCCCTTAAATTACATAATATAATGGTGATTAGAGGGTCTACGGGGTCTACAATGAACTTTTCACTATATAGTGAAAAGTTCATTGTAGACACCCTTATAAGTGTAGATAGGTAAACATCTTTTTTCACCATTAGATCTCTTGATCTAATGGTTGAGATTAACTTTTTTTTCTTTTTTTTTCTTTTTCTCATTGTTTAGAAAATTTCACATGTGAAAAATAATGTGAAAAACAGTACTTTCACATGTGAATATGTCTACAATGAACCACACCCTATATATATATATATATATATATATATATATATATATATATATATATATATAGTGAAAAGTTCATTGTAGACACCCTCATAAGTGTAGACAGGTAGACACCATTTTTCACCATTAGATCTCTTGATCTAATGGTTGTGATTAATTTTCTTTTTTCTTTTTTTCTTTTTTCTCATTAATTAGAAACTTTCACATGTGAAAAAGAGCTATTTCACATGCAAAAGTGTCTACAATGAACCTCACCATATATATATATATATATATATATATATATATATATATATATATTTATGTTAAGTGCTTAAATATATATATATATATATATATTTATGTTAAGTGCTTAAATATATATATATATATATATATTTTTTACAAGTACACACGAAAGTAACATATGTAACATTTACTTTTTTGCTATATATATCTTTTTAAATCACTAGGCGTTTTTTGGAATTTTTTTCATTTAAAAGTAGTCTATGACATAAAGAACCACCATAAAAAAATTGAGAGAAAAAAAAATTGAGAGAAAAAAAAATTTTACCTCGTTTTTGAAGAGGTTCCACGGTTTCCTTCACTCAAAAGGGTTTCCATTTTAACCTTCCCCTATATATATATATACAAGTGGGATGACCCGCGCTTCGCGGCGGAGTCAGACCATTTTTGTTACAGTGCGAATCTTGTGTCGTGTGCCTCGTAGCGCATTGGCCGTTAAGAGGAAAACATTAAGAAAATTTTTATCACACATTCCCCTTTCATACAAAAGCATGTCTAGCACTCCTACTTTAGCAATAAACTTTTATAAACCCAAAACATCCCATTTCAATTATGCATCCATTTGCTCAAGCAAATGAACCGAACCTAAATGTTTATATGTTGCTGGTAGCAGGCAGCAACGTTTTATTTGTTTTATTTGTGAGGGCCAATTAATAAAAAAAAATGCTTTATTCTTACACCTTCATAAACAGATGACTATACAACATCAAACCAAGTTAAACTAAAAACCCAGCAAACCACTCTACAAAATCTATATCTTGGACCTTCACAAATTCTAATTTTAAAGTTTATACCGGCATGAGTGAGTTAATTAGGGGAGACCGTAAATTAAAACGTGTCCTTCACTTCAATCAACTAATCTGCATTCTGTTTGCAATATTTGTTCAAAAATGCTAATAGCAGCCCCTATTTCAACAACACACCCGAAACTGACACCAAAAAACAATTGATAAAAGGAAAAAAAACGTCTTTAAGTTGCTAAAAAATATACCTCAATAGCAAGCCTTCCTTGAGCTGAGGTGCACATCAATCCTTATCAAACTAAAAAACTGCAATGTTATATGCACACAAAACTAAGCTCTGAAATGTTAAAAATATGTAAACATAAACATGCACAATGGCATATTGCATTATGTAAATTCAGAAACAATAAAAGTCCCTTAACACACATTATGTTATTTCAGTCACTTACTTTCTATCAAACCATTCATCTATTCGTATTCTCCAACACTTCCTATTGCTTGTCAAACCTAGTAATAGCTGAAAACATTTTACCTATAAATAGACCTGTTAAAGAATCATTTGAAATGAAGTTAAGAGTCAAGAATAAATATTTTGAAGTGGAATTTCATGTTAATTGAAGTGCAAATTAGAAATCGAACTATGAGCTTTAGTTTATTTTCAGTTGAAAGAACTTATCCAAACATATATTATAGAGTCATTTAATACAAATTTATAAGTCAAAAACTTTTTTACCTATTCATAATGTTGTTAGAAAGTAAAGTCCATTGTTAGAAAAAGTTTACCTCACAACTTATTGTTAGAGCTCTTTGGCCATAACCCAAACCATCCATTCGATCCATGTAAATGTTGTCTCCCTTTTATGAATTCTGATTAATGATTAATCAGTGAGCAATTTGGTACAAATTTGTAAGGGAAAATGTGATGAATGTCATATAAGGAGCTAAATAATTGAAAATCTACTATCAAATTAAAATGAGCTGAAACTGATTTAAAAGTCATATGCACATTCAAGACCATTATGATTGAGGTTGGATATCATTTAGTTTAAATAAGAACTAAAGATCCACAATTAAATTGCTTGCAGATGTATTTGTTAAACCCAATAAATTGAACTTGAGTTATGACCAAATACAAAAATTAAAAAGAACGCTGTGAACATATGAAAACAGGACAAATATGGCACCTAGAAATCAAAATTTCAAACCTATATGGAGCAATATATCTTACTAACAAACTCCTAAAAATGGTTTTTATAATGTTGCTACATTCACATTAACCATTTAAAAGACTTTCTCTACAAAACATGTATTTAACTAATCGCCAACTTACGATTGAGAAGGATATATTTTGTACATGATATACAGCTTTGACCCATTAAAACACCCACACAAAACTCTCAAGAAGCATAAACAAAATTCACCAAATTCAAGGAAATCTCTTCAAATCAAAGAGGGAAGCGATGAAATAAAAATGTGCATACCATATTTAAAAAATAGTTAAAAAAAAACACAAATAAAGACACAAATGAACATTCTTGATCTCTAAAATTACTTCACACGTCTCCACAAACTAAAAGCGAAATCAATTAAAAATGCATCCATATATAATAAGAAATTACAGAGTCAAAGCAAAGAAATCAAACCTGTGCCAGAAAAGAACCAAACAGCAGCCAAATATACCTACAACCAACAAACACAACAAACAAAAATCAAGAAAAAACAGGAGAAACAAAGGCATAAATGAGCCTTCATCATCTTCAAACTGACTTTAAATTTCTTCATTCATATCAATAAAAAAGCACTTGAAAAAAATACACACATGCAACACTAAACAGCTCCAACATTTATTAAAATCACACAACATAAGCATAAAAAATCACAGCAAAGGAAGCATACCATCACCAGATTTAAGGCCAACGGCAAGCGAATAGATCTGCAAGCTAGAAACACAAACATAAAAAAGCGATGGTGAATGATTCAGTATTAACCGTTGAATATTAATTGTTAATGGATATACAGACGGAAATTAGAAAGCAAGAAACCCTAACACCCCAAGGTTGTTTCACGCCGGCGAGCAAATGAAGGCGAATGGGGTCACACTGGCGACCGCCGATGAGGGCCAAGGCAACAGGGCAACCAACCAAAGCCTTTCTCTCAAGCACAACGATGTGCAATCATTGAATTTTCAAACGATTATTTTTCTTAAAGATTAGAAGTGAAATTGTTTGTTCTGCAATACGCATAGTCAAAGAACATCTTAGCAAAGATGTTAGTAGATTACTGAATATTAAATCACAAATAACCAAAACCTTATAGGCTAAACATGATGATAACCCAATCAATGTGTTTGAAACTAACGTTTAAGAAATTTCACAAAACATGATTTCATCTACATCGCCATAACCTGCAGCTAAATCCTTTATGTTGTATCATTGTTTGCATGAAGAACATAATGATAATAGTAGTTTTGATCTTTGATCCTAAATTAAAGAAGTAACCTAACAAATAAATCATTAACCCTAAATTTCAGCCAGATACAACTAATTTACCTAAGAAATTAACTTACCTGTAGAAGCTTGAACTCTTAACAATTGAAACCTGAGTATTTGATTTACCGACTGAGACCAGAACCCTAATAATTGATCCTAATAATTGAAACATTTACATCGTAACAATTGAATATGCAGAATTGTAGAAAATGAAGAACCCTTAAGTATGAAAGACCAGGTAAAAGGACATACCTACACCGCCACACATGAGAAATCTACAGGGCCGCCGCTGTAAACCAGCGTCGGGTGATCGAGAAGTAGGTAGCCGCTATTGTTTTTTCGGCCAACAGACCCTTCCACCTCCGCCATTTCCGATAATCTGAAGAAAGATCTGTACATCTTCTAAGCGATAAACGATGCAGGAATGAGACATTTTCTCTGTTTGAAGACATGAGAAATTCTTGAGGTATGGTGGTCTAAGAATCTGATGTGATGTAGAGGATGAGGTAGATTGAGTATGTAAACACGCGAAATCAAAAGGCAAGGCAGGTGAAGAAGGCAGGTAAGAAAAAAAGGAAGGTGGGACCAAAGAGAAGAATTCGGTGAGGAAAAGGGCCCATAATCATCCGTCACTTTGTATTTTTTTTGTGCTGTCAAAGTTGTAAAATAAGCATAAAAAGTTGTAGCAAGTACCTTCTTTAGGTGCTGCAGCAATGTGTTGTAAACCAAGCTAAGAAAGTAGTACCAAGTGTGCAATAATTGATTGTACATCATGTTTTAAAATTTGTACCATAAGTTGTGTTTTGTTAATATAGGATAATATATATATATATATATATATATATATATATATATATATATATATATATATATATATATATAGTGAAAAGTTCATTGTAGACACCTCCATAAGTGTTAGACAGGTAGACACCTTTTTCACCATTAGATCTCTTGATCTAATGGTTATGACTAATTTTTTTTTTCTTTTTTTTCCTTTTTCTCATTGTTCAGAAAATTTCACATGTGAAAACACATATGAAATAAAGTAATTTCACATGTGAAATAGGGTGTCTACCTTTCTACACTTATGGGGGTGTCTACAATGAACCTCACCCTATATATATATATATATATATATATATATATATATATATATATATATATATATATATATATATATATATATAGCACTTAGCATAAAAAAATTATGTAAATATAATTTTCCAAAAATGTATAAGTAGAAATAATCTATACTATTTATACTATATATAATAAACAAAAAGTTTTGTCATACTTTAATTAGTAAAAAGAACAGTAGTCATCACCACAAATTTTGAATTAAGTTAAAATTTTAATACCTAATTATCGAAATACAAAATTTCAATAGTAGAGTTTATTTAGTTTAACATTTTAATAAATAATTAACCAATAAGTAATTATTTAAATACAAATTAGGGTTAGTAATTATCCAAATACTAAATTCTAATATTAAGGTTAATGTTTTATTCAAGATAATTTTTTATTGCGTATATATTATATTTTATTAAAATAATATATTTTATTCCATATACTTTAATATAATATTTATAATACTTTATTCATAATAATAATTAAATTAAATATTATACATGTAATATAAAATATTTTATCCTATTTAATTTTATAACTTTTTTTTTTACTTTAACTGAGTTTAAATTCAAATTTATCAAGTATATCATTTCAATACAATAAACAAAATCTTTATTTTCCGTGAAATATATTTTATTTTCTGAACTGTAAACATCTGGTTATCCGAAGGTCTCATCATAACAAACGATTATGATCGTATTTATAGTTTTTTTTTTAAACTCAGCCGTGTAACACACGAGGATAAAAAACTAGTAATCATATATATAATTATCCCATAATAATATCACAAAGATGTAAGTTTTAAATGGTAAAGTTTTAACGAACACTTTACCGAACGTACACGAACACAAATGAACCAACGTGACCTTTGTTCATGTTCGTTTTTTTAACTAAACGAAGGAAATGTGTTCATGTTGATTAATTTATTAAACTAACGAACGGAAACGAACTTTCCGTCAAACGATTTCATGAATGGTTTGTTGAATGTTTGGTTCGTGTTACTGTTTAGAACTATATATGTTTGAAAGAGAATTAAAAAAAATAGATGATCCGAATACAAGATCACCTCTTTTCAACAAAACATGGGCTGCTTCAAGGGCCCAAACGCAACCTTCATCTCCATCACCACCGCCACAATTTATTTCTGTTTTGGCAGTTGTCGTTTCTTTTTCTCTCTATATATAAGATGAACAATCCAAAACCGGGGCTGTTCTACTCGAGCATTCAACAAACGGCATCATGAAGAAGAAGCTGTTTTTCTTCGCATTTTTCTTGATTTTGTACCTGAATTTTGCATTCACACAATTGACAAAGCTCGATCAACAAGAACGTAGGTGCTCCTTTTCTATTTCCACTGATTATTTAGTTTCCCATGAAGGAAGGATTAACTCGTTAAATTGGCGAAGGTTTCCCAGTTTTTTTTTTGTCCAGATGTGTCTAGTTTTGTGATTTTATGCATAAGAATTTATATGTATTAGTATCGTCTCTCAGTAGAATTTTTTAGTGCCACCCCATGAGAGTTTTCTTTCAAGCTTCGCTAATTAACGGTTATTTTTTGTGTGTGAGTTGATGCAGTGAATGTACTGAAAGGAATTTGGCAAAAGCTAGGGCTTGCAGGAAGAAGGGAATGGAATTATGACAAGGATCCGTGCGGTCGCGAATGGGATTTGTCTCCCTATGTTGGTTGCGATTGCACTTATAATAGTAATACCACCTGCCGTGTTACTACCATGTACGTATTCCCCATCTTATTTTCAGGGGCGACGTGAAGTAAAATTCTGAGGCCCTCTTTTAAAACTTAAAGAGTTTCAACTTTTGGGTGTTTTATTTTTTATGAAAATCAGTAAGAATATAACACCTTGTCAATTTATTAACGAAGTTTTTTTCCTAACAAGTAAAATTGGTTATTTCAATTAAAAATTATGCCGAATTGCATTAAGTGAATTTGTTCTAAAAATTAAAGTGTGTCAAAAGAAAAGAAAAAAGAACATTCAAAAGAAGCTTTCAGAACTAAAAATCAAAATATAAGAAAACCCAAAACGTAAAACAACTAAACAATGTGTTGATAATGAAAACAAGATGTTTACCACCCCGCGCGTTGCTGCGGGGTTGAATTTGTATGCTGAACGAAAGTTAAAAAAGTTAAGAGGTATAAAACGTAAAAGTCTAAAAATCCCGTGGTGAAAGTATAAAACTATAAAAGTATACTAAAAACGAAAGTAGAAAAGTTAAAAGTTTTGTGGCCAAAGTAGAAGACAGCAAAAGTTCAAGTAAAAAACGTTTAAAAAACGAAACTTAAAAAGTTAAGGGGTATAAAACGTAAAATTCTAATAGTCTCGTTGTGAAAGTATATAACTATAAAAGTATACTAAAAAACGAAAGTAGAAAAGTTAAAAGTTTTGTGGCTAAAGTAGAAGACCACAAAACTTAAAACAAAAAAAAACTTTAAAAGTTAGAGGGTAGAAAACATAAAAATATGAAACATATGTGGCTAAACTATGAAAACCTAAAGTTTACTATTTCGTTAAAGAAAAAAACAAAGTGTTAAAGTTTAGAGTAGAAAATATCAATATGTCAAACTCCGTTAAAGAAAAAAACAAAGTGTTAAAGTTTACGGTAGAAAATGTCAATATGCCAAACTTCGTTAAAAAAACAAAAAAAAGAACAAAATGTTAAAGTTAAGGGAAGAAAATGTCAAATCCCTCAAACTCTAATGGCCAAACTATGAAAATTGAAAAAGTTACTATTCATCTTCCAAATTTTATTGTATATATATATAATTAGGGGTGAGCAAAAAACCGGAAAAAAAATCATAAAAATTGAACCGAAGTAAAAACCATGTGGGCCTCACGTTTTTCTACCCTTAAGGCAGGGCGGAGTGGGGCTCGGCTAAGTGCGCACGGCGCCGACGTGCTTCATCGGCAACACCGCCGCCACGGCCGTGCGGCTTCAGCAAAAAACGATAGAGCAAACGGCTACAAGTAGCCGACGTCCTTCTCTTCACCCAAAGCAAATGATAGTCGTTTAACGGCTATTTTATAAAAAAAATTATTTATTTATTTTATTTAATCATTATATATACACAACCAAATTCAAACAAATTTCTCACCATTTCTTTCTCATTTCTCTCCCACAATTCTTCAACCTAAAACTCAAAATGATGAATCGGTTTCCCATTTTACCACCCGACTCTCCAACCACTTCCGAATCCTCGGACGAAGACATCGAAGATGTTAACTTTCTTTCACTAGTTGTGGCGGCCGCTGAGGAACAACAGGTTCGTCCGCCACTAACAAGACGTTATGTTGAACGGGATCGTATAGATGCTAAAGAGCGTCTTATGAGGCACTACTTTAACGAAAATCCGGTCTACAACGAGGAGGTGTTCAAGGAAAGGTTCCGGATGTCCAAAAGATTGTTTCTGAAGATTGTTGCTGACGTCACGGCACATAACAATTACTTTGAGGAGGGGATGGACGCCCGAGGGAGGGAAAGCTTTTCTGCTATACACAAATGCACATCATGCCATTCGTCAACTCGCATACGGTAACGTTCCTGACGAATATGATGAATATTTAGCTATGGCTGAGAGAACCTCACGTGAAACACTAGATCATTTTGTCACATATGTTTTTCACTTGTATAAGGATGAGTTTTTGCGTGCCCCTACGAGCCACGACATTGCACTTTTATATCAGGCACATGAAGCGTATCATGGTTTGCCCGGCATGCTAGGCAGTATTGATTGCACGCATTGGGATTGGAGAAACTGCCCCAAGAAATATCGGGGACAATTTCATCGAGGTGATCACAAGTATCCAACCATCATACTTGAAGCCATAGCCTCACAGGATCGTTGGTGTTGGCACGGGTACTTTGGTGTTGCGGGTTCAAACAATGACATCAATGTTTTGAATCAATCCCCATTGTTTAGTAACAAGATGCATGGGATTGCACCAAGGTGTCCGTTTCATGTTAACGGTCGTGAGTACAAGAGGGGCTATTACCTTGCCGACGGTATCTACCCAACTTGGTCCACTTTTGTGAAAGCATATCATCATCCGGTGGAAATAATTGATAAAAAATTCAACAAGCTTCAAAAGGCGGCAAGGCAGGATGTCGAACGTTTCTTTGGTACTTTGAAAGGGTAAATGGAGAATACTTTTACGAGGCGCCCGAGCGATGACACGAGAAAAGATTGCAAGAATTATGTATGCAATATTGATTTTAAACAACATGATCCTAAAGGATGAAGGGAAAACAATATCACCGATACACATCCGAGACCCTCCCGTGAATCCGAACATTGATCCGGATATCCTTTCGGAGTTACGAGATCCGGAGACGCATTATCAACTACGACATGATATCAAGACACACATTGAAGATAACGTCGAGGTTATATTAACGGAGGCGGAAATAAACCAGTAGTCATTATTATTTTTTAAATAAATGTAATGCCTTTTTTATATCTTTTTAATTTAAATACATGTAATATTTTTTAAAATAAATGTAGTATGTTTAATATTATGTAATATTACATATTAATTAGAAAATAAAATAATTCAATATCATTAAAATATATTAAACCTAAACTTCTTCAAAATTCTACCACTCGCTCTTAAAATTCTTCAAAATTCTACTACTCCTCTTAAAATTCTACTTCAATTATTTTTCTCTCTCATGCGTGACACACTCCTATTGGTTACCATCAAAACTTCCAAAACTTAGAATTCTATCACTCCCCCCACCGTAAGCCTAATAGATTTTTGTTTGTAGCCCCACTTAATATTCCTTTTATTATTCTCGAAGACTTCCTACAAATGAAAGCCACCATAATTCCTTATACATCATCATCATCATCATCATCCCTGTAATGTCTCACCAAAAGCACTAAATACTATTGCTAAGGTCTGGGGAGGGTGGGATGTAGGCAACCTTACCTCTACCCACAATGAGCAAAACAAATAGGAAGAAACGAAAATAAAAACAACCTGAAAAATAGAAATAATAATAAAAAAAAAATAAAAAAAAAGAGAGAAACATATATATATATATATATATATATATATATATTTAAAAAATAGATAGATATCTAAACAAAATAATAGTAATGATAATAGAAATAATAATACTAATAATAATAAGAATAAAGAGTAAGAAGTAAAAAATGAACAAATAAAAAAAATACAAGTAAAAAAATAATAACAATAATAGTTATCGTAATATAATAGTAAAATAAAAGAAATAGTAATAATAGCAATAATAATAGTAATAATAAAACTGATTAATGAGAATACTTGCCTTAAACCTACTTGTTTGCTATCTAGCCTCCTCTAAACCTCTTTAGACTTAATCCTACGCCTCTAAGACGTCATATCCTTGACCATATCCTCAGAGAGGTGCAAGTCTAACAAATCCTACCTAATGCGCTCAACCCCGCGTGAGCTTAGGTCTGCCTCTCCCTCTACGCCCCTCAACTGTGATGAAATCCACTGTTCTTACCGGTGCCATCAATTGCCTTCTTTTGACATGTCCGAATCATCTCAACCTGCCCTCACGTATCTTGTCAGAGATATAGGTAACCTTAATTTTTTCTCGAAAGACATCATTTCTAACTTTGTCTAACCTTGTGTGCCCACTCATCCACCTCAACATCCTCATCTCCGCGACCTCCAGCTTACGCATCCGCGTCTTCTTGATGGCCCAACATTACGAACCATAAAGCATTGCCGGTCTTACGGCAACCCTATAGAATTTTCCCTTAAGTCTTACAGGAAATCTTCTATCGCATAAAACACCTGTGGCCGCACGCAATCTACACCAACCCGAACGGATGCGGTGAGCCACATTGCAATCAATGTCCCCATCGTTTTGCACGAACGAACCTAAGTACTTAAACTTGGAAATAGGCAGGACCACTTGGTCTTCAATCAAAATTTGGACATCCTCAACATCACTTGCATCGCTGAAGGCACAATGCAAGTACTCCGTCTTTGAACGGCTAATCCTTAGACCTTTAGATTCTAAAGCCACTCTCCACTCCTCAAGCTTTTGGTTTAGGCATTGTTTACTTTCCGTGACAAGCACAATATCATCGGCGAAAAGCATGCACCACAAAACTGCCTTCTGGATCAACTTGGACAACTCGTCCACCACAGCGAAAAGAAACAGACTGAACGCAGACCCTTGGTGCATGCCCACCCCCACCGGAAAGGGATTTGTTTCTCCCACTGGCGAGCGGACGCAAGTCACCGTTCTTGCATACATATTTTAATAATGTCTATGTACCTCCCGGGGATCCCTCTACCCTATCATCAAGAATTCTATTAATATTTCATTCTTAGAACAATTAGAAAACTAATATTTATAAAAAGATTTTATGAAATTTAACTCGTTAACGTGTTATGATTCATGTTTAACTTAATTACACCGTTTTAGCTCATTCTTATCCCAACAAACTAAACACCAAAACTTGATTAAATTAATATATTTTATATCTAATTTGGTGTGTTTAGAGGATGGTTAATATATAAATAAATTGAACTTTACACCACTAGAAACGCCATGATTTATAACATTTAAGCTCAAAGCACAAGAAACACAAACATAGGAAATATAATGAGAGTTAATATATTATAACTAATAAAAATATAAAATTAAATATATAAAAACATTACAAATTATACTCTCATCACATCCCCACACTTATCTTTTTCCGTCTCGGAAAAACTGCCATGGAATTGTTTTGGTCAAAAATCCACAAAGTGATTTCGTATTCCAAACTTACAATGTGAGGTAGTGTGCTTAATGGTCAAAATGATGAAATATCTAGAATATGAATGTTAACACGATGATCTAACGAGGGAAAATCCAGAATCCTTCGAGTTGCCTCTAGGAATCCTGGCAAAAAACCTCGGGAGCCGGCCTGAAGAGCCTGCTTCCTCACAGTTTTATTAATCAAAAATTGAAAATCACAATGGTTTTGGAGGATTGATCGATCGGGCTAAGTGTTACAATGAATCAATACTATCAGAGCTAGAGTGTGTAGGTGTTGTGTGTTCCTAAACCGATCGAGTTGTCGGTTATATAACGATTACATGAATAACAAACATTTCGGGATTCCCGAGATCCTATTCTCCAACTAACTTGACCGTTAGAGCTGCACTCGTTCACTTGGTCCACGTTCTTCAATAGCTGGAGCTTGTATTTCGGAGGTAGTTGATGACTCAACGGTACGTGGGTCAAATAAACACGTGGCAATTATAAGGGTTAGTCGAATAAAAATTAATCAGGATACCTGGATAAGTGGGATTCCCAGACTACAATAGGATTCTTGAGCCATCTGAGCTTCCTGCGAGCATCCTGAAAATACACCCCCAACAATTGCCCCTTGAATTTCGACAGTTAGTAGATAAGCTTCAACAACTGTCAAAATTCAAAAAGATGCCAAATTTACGGCGTTATCACGGTAAAAGCTGTTGAGATGGGACATTTTTTACGGCGTCCGAGGGATGCGACTTGCATCATTACTTTCTCTTTAAATACAAGATTCCAAGTTCATTTATCTTCATCTTCCTCCGGAAACCCTCTCGAGCTTCTCCGATAATCCAGGTCAGTTCTCACCATTTTCTCTGATTTCCCTTTCTGATTTTCCGGCCATGGCCAAGAAAAATACGTGTTCGTCTTCTTCGTTAAATACTCCGGTGATCGACGATTTCCACGATCAGAGGATATGTTGTCCCCGGTGAAGAAGAAACCTGCACATTCGATGATGGCGATATCCAGGATTTGAGAAACTCCGGTATCTTTCCTCCGGGTACAATTTTTCGACCTTTCGATTCTCGAGTCAAGTCCGATTTCACCTCCACCACCTGGGTTTGTTTCATGTATTATCCTTTCTTGCTCGGCATGACATTCCCTTTCCCTGAGCTTGTTACCCAGTTCTTTAAGACCACCCGGCTGAGCTACGCCCAAACCATGCCTATGGTTTGGCAAATTCTGTATTCTCTTGACCAACTGAACCAAACCCGGAACCTAGGAGATCGGGATTCTGAAGTCTGTGAAGCCTACCAACTCAGAACCCATAGTTGCAAGCCGATTCGTCTTGAAGGCTCGCACCTCTACCTTCCCAATTGATTCACTCGAGCTTCCCATAACGATCATGATTGGAAGAAACGTTTCTTTTTTTGTGAAGCGTGACTCGATTCCAGGGGGTAAAGAGTTGCCGTTGAAGTGGGTTGATAAGGGTAGGATATTGATTTCCTTTTCATCGCAAAACCCCGAGTCTGTGTTTAATTTCCTTAATGTTTTTTGCAGCACCCAAGTTTGAGAATCTCATCAAAGCGCACCCGGATCCCAAGAAGCATGAAGCAGTCTACCAGATTCCAGCCACTGAGAGAGCCCTGATCCTTGAAGCAGTAGCCAGCGAGCAAAGCTATTCAGCCAACCACATTCCTGAGATGTCTGGTAAGTTTTCACAGGATCCTGAACTGTATGTTTATCTGAGAATCCCAAATATTGATAATTTGAATTTATCGCAGCCCCCAAATCCAGCTCTACGTTCTCCCTGAAGGATCTTGACAACATCCTCAAGGTCAAGAAAGAGCAAATGGAGCAGCCTGCCACCTCCAAGCCACCTGTCAGTGGACCAAAGGCCTCTGCTTCCAAGAAGCGAAAGACCACCGAAGCCACCGTGTACCTGGAGAACTTTGAAGGCCTATGTAACATCCCACATTGGTGGGGAGGAGAATTAAGCACCGCTTTATAAGGGTGTGGATACCTCCCCTACCGAGACGCGTTTTAAATCCGTGAGGGGCGGATGCTTGAGGGCATGCCGGCTGCCAAAGCGGACAATATCTTGGTGCGACGGGTCTGGGCTGTTACAGATGGTATCAGAGCCGGTCGTCGGCCAGTGTGCCAGCGAGGACGCTGGTCCCCTAAGGGGGGAGGAGAATTAAGCACCGCTTTATAAGGGTGTGGATACCTCCCCTACCAAGACGCGTTTTAAATCCGTGAGGGGCGGATGCTTGAGGGCATGCCGGCTGCCAAAGCGGACAATATCTTGGTGCGACGGGTCTGGGCTGTTACAGCCTAGCTCCTTCCGAAGTGAGCAAAAATGTTCTCTCGATGTAGACCATGATTAACCTAGTAAGAAGCTCAACAAATACACATATTAGTTTTATACTTGTTGCAACCACTGATCAGGATTCTCGTTTTCTTGTGCAGGGTATCGAGAAGCTTAGCACCCAGGCCATGGACATGGAGCGGAAGCTGGCCGAGGCCGAGGAGAAGATCCAGGCACAAGCTGAGATTGCCAAGGGCAAGACCCTGTACTACGAGCATAAGCTTACTGAGTAGTGCCTGGCTTTTGAGGCTAAGATGGTCACGGATGCTGAAATAGGCAAACTCTCGGCTGCCCGAAGCATCCTGGAATGCAAAATCCAAATGGCGGGCGAGGCTGAAGAGGCTGGCTTCAGGGTGCCTGGCTGGGATGTTGCGGCTTGGAAAAACTATACTAGAATCGTTGGAGGGAGGCGACGATGATGCGGCTGGAACTGGGAACGATTGGAATGATGGTTGCTCCTCGAAGACGGTTCCAGAATCTCCAGAGGCGATGACTCGGGCTTATGTGGTGGAGATCGACGAGGGCAACAAGCTTGGCGAGGGTGAGAAGCTGGAGAAGGATGGGAAGGTGACGGGCGATGAGGATAATGCAATGGTCTGAACCCAGTTTTTTAGGTTTTGTGTTTGGTTGATGGTGGTTGTAAAACAATTTACTTTTTGTGGTTCCTGTTAGAAACAAGTAACAAACAATAGTAGACAATGGTAGGGATCCTGGTGGAGGGAGTCTTGTGGTTTACAAGACGAAACCAGGATTCCTAAAAACTTTTGACCTCTGGGATTCCCAAGCGGAGGGATCCTAAGGTTTTCAGTACGAACCTTGGGGAGCTCGAAACCCGTTTCGTATGTTAATAATATAACAATCTTTTGGCTTTATACGTTGTGTTTCGAATTTAAATTTCGCATATAGAAATCGTTGTGAGCATTTAACTTTGTTAATAATCTTCAAAAAGCATTTTCACATTTAGAAAACCATTTAAGATTAATAATTGAATAGGTCAAAGTTCAAAATCAAGTAATAAAAACATGAGTCACCTAACCTCCAAGTTTTACCTAAGTCCATTTCTTAATTCAAGCTGCTACTTCTTTCCTTTGTCTTGTTCAGGATCCTGACAGGAATCGTGAGAAAATGACTTTGCTGGTTCATCATGGCATCCTGCTTTGAGATCCTGAAAAGAATTTAACAGTGATCCTGGCCAATGGCCAAAGGAAGCTTTTCTAAAAATAGGATAACAACCGTAGAAATGTACTGGGGATACACCCGGGATTCTTGGGACTTAGCCAAATCTAGGGACAAGCCCTTGTTCACTTGGGACCAAGCCAATACTGGGGTCAAGCCCTTATATACATTGGGACTAAGCCATCGTGAGTGACATGAAAATGTCAAAACCTTAGTTAACACGTCTGTGTTAAAAACCTTAAGAATCCGCCCAGCAGCCTACAATGACAAGATTGTCAGCCACCCATATGATGGAGTGGTCCGACAATCTTGAGCGTACTAGTGGACAACATGCACTCCTGGCGAGGATCATCCGCTACTGGCGATTACCCAAACTTAGGAGAGGACTTAGCCTCTCAAACCTTAGAAGATATGCAGGATACCTTAAACGTAGGACAGGTGGCCAACCTCTAACTGGGGATACACCCAAAGTACTTAGGATTCTCAAATTCTGCAAAACACTCAATACTTGGTGAGGGGTGGGTGTTAGCTTAGCTAACACCACTCTGATGCCTAAGTCAGTATCATGTGATGAAAACAATAAGAATAACATTGAAATTGGATTAGCATACATACCTTGTAGTTTTTAGGCAGTGAGGATCCTTGGGATTCCAAAGGAATTCTCACATGAAGTAAGCTTTGAGATGGATGGCATTCCAGGCTCTTGGCAGGGGTTCTCCTTCCATGTTCACTAAGCGATATGCCCCTTTTCCTTCTTTAGAATCTATCAAGTATGGGCCCTCCCATTTGGGTGCCAATTTCCCATCGGCTGGATTGGTAGTATTTTGAAATGTCTTTCTCAAAAGCAAGTCTCCCACTTGAAATCTTCTTAACCTGGTACTTCTGTTGTAAAACTTTTCCGCCCTTTGTTGATATGATGCCATCCGGATTCTGGCCATATCTTTGAACTCCTCAACTGTTTCGAGATCTTGAAGTAGAGTCTGGCTTTTGGTTTCAGGATCCTGGCAGTTGATCCTGGTTGTAGGTAACACCATTTCCGTGGGAATCACAACCTCAGCTCCAAACACTAATGAGAACGGAGTTTGGCTTGTTGCATTCTTGGGTGTTGTCTTATCTGCCCAAAGAACAAACGGTAGCTCTTCAGCCCACTTTCCTTTCTTGGAGCCTAACTTCTTCTTAAGGTTGTTGATGATGATCTTTTTGCTGGATTCCGCCTGTCCATTAGCTTGAGGGTGGACAGGTGTTGAGGTAATCATCTTTATGCCCCAATTTGCACAAAATTTATTTGTTCTCTTGCCGATAAACTGAGAGTCGTTGTCACATATGATTTCTGTTGGAATCCCAAATATGGTGATGATATTTCTCTTGATGAAGGATATCACCTCTTTCTCTCTTACTTGCACATAGCCTTCTGCTTCAATCCACTTGGAGAAATAGTCTGTCATTGCTAGCATAAACACTTTTCCTCTAGGAGCCTTGGGCAGCTTACCCATAATATCCATGCCACACTTCATGAATGGCCACGGGGATACTATAGGATGCAGACGCTCAGCTGGTTGAAGCAGAATATTGCCGTGCCTTTGGCAGGCATCACATTTTTGTGAGAAGCTCATGGCATCCTTCTTCATTGTAGGCCAATAGAAACCAAATCTGAGAACCTTGGAAAAGAGTGCTCTACCCCCAGTGTGGTTTTCCCAGTCTCTACTATGAATATCTTCGAGCACCTCAAGAGCTTCTAATTTTTCTAGGCACCTCAAGTAGACATATGCACGAGATTTTCTATATAATATGTTATCTAATATAAAATATGGTATTACCTGGGTGCGAAAAGCCCGAGGATTTTCACCCTTAGGAATCTCCCATTCATTAAGATATTTAATAATTGGATAAGTTCGGGATTCCCAAATATCCTTGGGATCCCTAAGATGTACTTCTAATCAATCGCGTGAGCTTCCTGTTGAGCTATTGCCGGTGTCAGGATGTGTGTTATAGGAATCCTGATATCCTTAGGGATCTTGAGCGATGAAGCCAAGTTTGCTAAAGCATCGGCTTCCTCTGAATTGTCTTCTCTTGGAACCTACGAAATGTTAAAACTTTCAAAAAGCAAAGAGAACTTTTTAACAATATCAAGATATTTAATTAGAGTCTTCCATCTCATTGTATAAGAGCCATTAAATTGGTTAGTCAATAGAAGGGAATCAACAGATACTTGAATACACCGAATGCCCATATCTCTAGCCAATTGCAACCCAGCAATCAAAACTTCATACTCAGCTTCGTTGTTGGTAGCCTGGAACTCACAAGATATGGATAGTGGTATTATGTCCTCCTGTGGTGATTATAACAGGATGCCCAGCCCTGTTCCTCTAACATTTGAGGAGCCGTCAGTGTGGAGGATCCAGTTTTCTTCGAGCTTCCCAAGCTGCTGGACTTCCTTGTCAACTTCGAGTTCTATGTCACTGCTGAAATCCGCCACAAAGTCAGCCAAGGCTTGGGATTCGATTGTTGTCCTTGGCTCATACTTGATGTCATAGATACTCAACTTGACTGCCCATTTAGCCATCCTACCTGACATTTCCGGCTTCCTGAGAACTGCCTTAATAGGATAGTTAGATTTTACAATTATAACATGAGTTTCAAAATAATGTCTACGTTTAGTGGAAGCTATTATAAGAGCTAGAATTAATTTTTCAAGGTAGGAATACCTGGATTCTGCGTCTAGCAGAGTTTTACTTACGTGATATACCGGATGCTGCTGACGTTGGTGGTCTTTTACTAAGACTGCACTGACTGAGCTTTTCGGAAACTGCAAGATACAAATATAATGGCTCCCCATCTTCTGGTTTCATCAATAATGGGGCCTCTGACAGATTTTCTTTTAAGCTTCTCAGAGCTTCCTCGTGCTTTTCAGTCCACTCGAACCTCTTGTTTTTTCTCAGGATATCATAGAAATCCTTGCTTTTTTCTGAGGATCTTGAGATGAACCTATTAAGTGTTGCAATCCTTCCTGTCAATCTTTGTACCTCTTTTACTATCGATGGGGACTTCAAGTTTAAGATTGCTTTGATTTGCTTGGGGCTTGCTTCGATTCCTCTTTTAGTAACCATGTAGACCAAAAACTTTCCAGCTCGCACCCCAAAGTGGCACTTGGAGGGATTGAGCTTCATGTTATACTTGTCAAGGATGTCAAAGGCAGCCTGGAGATCCTTGACATGATCTTTTTCCTTCTTGGATTTCACCACCATGTCGTCTATGTAGACCTCCATTGTGTCCCCCAGTTGCTCTTTAAACATCATATTGAGTAACCTCTGATAGGTGGCACCTATATTTCTTAAACCAAAAGGCATGGCATTATAACAATAGATACTTGTTGGAGTCATAAATGATGTATGCTCCTCGTCACATGGTTCCATTTGAATCTTTTGGAATCCTGCTGAAGCATCCATGAAGGTGAGCATCTCGTGCCCGACTATGGCATCCACCATTGCATCGATAAGGGGAATGTTGGGTTACGACAGTGGTATTCGGGTTCGCGGTAACGAGAAAATTTTTTCAAAATATTATTGATGACAAATAATTATTAAATCATTTACCGAGTAAATATGTAAATTAAAATAAATTAAATTAACTTAACTAGTAATTTAATACGTAGCGGAAAACAAATTAGTTTACTAAACTGATTACCAGTTTATTAACGTAAACCTATTGAACAACAAGATTCGACAATCACCAAACGCGCAAACACCAATCGCGTTAAAACAAGAACGTGATACATTTAAAATAAATAAAATAAAATAAATCTAAACTAACGAAGAGTTTAGATATACCTGAGCGGTGATTCAAACAGACGCTTGAGACACCGAAAGTTAACGGGTGACGCTAGGGTTTCACAGGTTTCGACTCGGCGAGCGAATCAGACAATCCTCGTAGGTTACAGGATTCATGACGCTGTGACTCGGGCACCGAGAGAATCACGTACGTCGGATATGGCGCAATTAGGATTTCGCGGATGACACGCGAACAAACCGTGTGACAGCGGATCGCGGTTGCGGCCTGCGGGTATCGGCGGATGAACCGACGACGGTGAGGAAGAGGCCGGCGGAGGGTGGCGGCAATGCGACAGGAGGAGGGCGGTAGCGGCGGGCTGTTGCGGCTCGGCTTGCGTGGGCTGTGAAAGCGGACGACAGTGTGGCGGTGGTGGCGGACTCGCGGAGGCGGCACAGCGGCGGTTCTCGGCTTCCTTTGCAACAGTTTGTCCGCGAGGAGAAACTATGGCAAGACAACGATCAAGGATTAGGGTTCTCGCGAATAATCAGATGGAACGTTGGAGAGGAGCGGCGGTGGCGCCGGCTTTGGCCTTGGCCGAAATCGCGAGGGGGAGAGAGAGAGAGTGGAGGGCCGAAATTCTTAGTCTGTGGATTAGGGTTTCGCGTCTCCTTAATCAGATATAAATATCTGATTAATTTTCCGTTTAGTCCCTCCTCTTAAACTAATCCTTAATCGAACCTTCAAATTTTCGTGACTAACTTTAAACGTGTCAATGTTTTTTTCGCTTGCCGGGACTTAACGAAATAGTTAAATAACTGATTCGTTAGCGTTCGTCTAAGACGTAAATAATGTTTAACGTCTTTGTCGCTAATTTAATCATAACGATTAATTAGAAATAAATAATTAATTAATCTATTAAACCAGTTAATAAATAAATAATTAATTCTTCTGCGAATTTGCCGGTTAGTCTGTTAAGTGGACTTAAAACCCGTTGCCTTCGGTGTAACTCTTACAGGTCTTGGCTGGGTCGGGTTCTTGATTTAGTCGGGTCTGGACACCTAAATCCAACAGTCTCCCACTTGGACTGAGCACGACTACAAATCAAGAAACGGTCAGAGGTGCTCTAGCTACACGTGGCTGTCCCTACCAGTCATGATACTTCAAGTCAAATAACCAAGGCAAATCAACAAACTCGTGATATAGTTTAAACTTATGGTATTTGTAAAGTCATTAGACCCTTTCTGTATGATACATCAATCTAACAAGAGACATGGATTTATTCATTCACTTCCGCATTCAGTTATTTTATTTCTTGTTCTATACGTTCGAAGTGATCTAATCAAACACACAGTAAGTTTGGCTAAGGCCTTACACTTAACACTTGGAACTAACGAGAGGGCCCTCGATGTCAAGCTGTTGCATTATCAATGCAAGAGTAAAGAATTCCGTATTGACTACATACAGCTCCCACTAAGCTTCAGATCCATTCCCAAAAGTAATCGTATGGCTGGCAGTTACGCGACAACGTTAAGCTACAATCAAAGAATGTCCTTTAGCATACGGGAGGTCGCTTATGTATCTCAGGTCAAAGGATACTATTAAGTATACCATTTATCGAATTTGTCTTATTATTAAATCCATGAAGACAATTTGAAGTGAGTTACGTCCTGACGTCATTCTATAATGAGGCCTTGTGAGTCTGGATTGCCAACTGTTTGGGTCCAGAGTCCGAATAGTCTTGCTTCAGGCTTTGCTCCCACAATGTCTGATCGACTACGAACTTTAGAATGTTAACGGAATATTCATGGATACTAAAATGTACAAAATTCGAACACGTTACGTAGAATTCAGACTCTTCGTCTAACAGTTTAGAGGAGGTCAAATGATTTGGTGCAAACATTAATGTTCGACATCCAACACTAAATTAGACCATCGATATGGTGCAGAATTCATGTATTGTGCAATGGCAACATTTCATTGATCTAGCCTGATCATCGAATTTATGAATTCGCTACCATGTACTCGAGTCCCCTTTTAGTATTTCCTTTGTTAGTTGTTTCTAAGGCTTCAGTGTTTATCTTGAATAGTGAGACCTCCTAAGTGAATCGAACTTGTGATAATATGGTGCCCCTGGTAAGCACCCGTATGACTGTGTTATCACCTGAGCATGTTAATCGACTATTTGTATAATTGAATTAACCCTTTGAATGTTTTATTGAATTCCAAGTTCAGATTCAATTAAGGTGGCTATTAATGTTGAACGAGTATAATCAGTACTCTGTTAATGAACATGCACGCCAATCATCAGTGTTTAACAGTGACAATGTGATTTTCCATCTTATGTCGTTGTGTAATCCTTTACTGCGACATTTCATGCATTATCTAAGTATTGGATTCCTTTCGTATCATATTTAGTATGATTCGAATCGTTTCAAGAGATTGATCGTATCGGTGGTTGCTCAGCCACGATGTGATCAATACTTAGTTTTAATCTTGAAACTTTAAATTGATTGAGGTGTCATTTAAAATTTAATCCAGTAAATTTAAATGATCTTCAGATCGACATTTAATCGTTATTCCAGTAAGGATCAGTGGCGATGATCCCACTTGCTTTAGGCAGACTGACATTCCCATTATCATCCTTCTTTCAAACCATTTGGATATTAACTTGCACGAAGGAATCGTGGCAATTATATTTCGTTTTCAAGAACGAAACTGTTCACTTTCGTAGGTGCAGTATGGAAATCGAACGCTTAATATCCAGATGTTATGACTCTCCCATAAATTTAAAGACGATAGTCAAAGTCATTTAAGAGTTTGATAGTATGGAGATGCTTTCATCTATATTGTTTGAAAGTGTCTCATGTTGATCGAGATGATGATGTATTCTATCGGACTCTCGAGTCCGACGTTAGAGGATGTTATCTTATTCAAGTAATGTTAACATACAAACTCTAACCGGAACGTCAACATGTTTCCTAAGCAACAATCCATTATTGGTGAAACATTTATTTTTCTGGCTTGTCTCGTATGGGTGCGAGAGTTACTTTACATAGTCTAGTGATTTGTAAAAATCACGCTTCTTTAGATATTTAAAGATCTAACTATGGACATGTAATTACTAAATTCTTATCTTCACAAGATTCCGGTCTTGAGATTGGAAGTTAGTTATGCAAGTGATATGTGAAGGGGCATTTTGGTTATAATATACTAAGGACTATTACTGTGATAAGTCATTAGTATTGTGTTTGCCAATTTCAAAGTGAAACTATAATTCCTTGCACCTAAACACTTAGTGTATTGTCGGATTTAAACACACGTGAGTACAACGAGTGTAGTCTAAGACTTCCAAGGTGTATGCAGGTATGTATATGTATGACTAATGGTACTATGCACCAGAAATGGTATAACCATTCTAAAATGTCATAATCAGCAAGTGATTACTTTTGTAGTAATTTAGCTAGTGATACGAACTTATATGAACAAACGCCTGCTTGAGGCAAAGGATTGGTTTGTTCACATGGTTAAAATCGAAACGGCGATCTTTAATTAGTTTGACTTGATTTAATATCCTTGACGTTGGACATTCATGGTAATAGGACTTTGTGAACTACCGTTATGTCGTGCATTATGTCGTAATGAGTACGATTGACGCTCAAGGCTTTATAGCTTTGATGGGATATGAAAAACAAATGTTTTTGATGTCGCATTTAGCCAGCCTTGATAAAATCAAGTGCACCAGGTACAAGTTGTGATGTATGTTGTTTTAGGAATATTGAATTTAATCTAACAAAAGGTTGAATCAAATTCAAAATAGATTAAAAACTGGTCATGCATATTTCAAAAATCAAGCATAGTCAAAAGCATGTCACAATCAAAATCCATAGAAAGCAATTGTTCATCCTGGAAAACAGCCAAGGAAACCAAAACAAAACAAGTTGTTTTAAAACTACCAAGAATTGTTTTGAACTGAAAACTTTAGACATGAGCTTTTTTAAGGTGCGAATCTCGCAGGGTAGCTCAATGTCGTCTTGGTTTGCTTTCTTTAGCTTCATGCACCTACAAAATGTAAAGTATGTCAAGCATATATTTTGTAGGAATTAGTGAAGCATCATGCAACATATACTTATGTGTATACCTGAGGGATAACCTGCTGGGCTTTCCCATTCTTCACCTTGGCAAGATACTCTGGGTAGTTTCTTTTCTAGTGCCCCATCTTATTGCATTCAAAACACTTGCGCTGATCTGGCGACGGTGCCTTAGATGCTCTGGGAACAGCTGCCTTGCCCTTCTTGTTTCCAGCCTTCCTTTCTTCACCTTTGGCTTCTTGACGCCTCCTGATCGGATTGCGAGTACATCGGGTGCCTTGCCATTAACAAAGTTAACCTCGGTAGTTTTTAACATGCCATGAAGCTCAGTCACTGTCTTTACCATGCTGTGCATGTTGAAGTTCACCCTGAAAATGGTGAAGGCACTGGACAGTGAGTGTAGAATTTGGTCCTTCGCCATTTCGGTGGGGATAACGTAATTCAGCTTCGCTAGGCGGTCGATGTAACCCTTCATCTTCATGACATGGGGGCTGACGGGAGAGCTTTCAGCCATGCGACAGTTAATAAGTGTCACACCGATGTCGTAGCGCTCCTGCCAGGCGTGGGTTTCAAACGCGCCCCTCAGATCACCGATCATCTGAAAAGCCATCATGTCGACCATGTTCTTCTGAATCTTAGAAGTCATAGTGGCTAGCATAAGACATGCGACAGATTTAGCATTCTGTCGCAATGTGTTATGGGCATTACGCGTTGGAGAAGTGTTGGCTTCAGGTTGCCTCGGGAACCTCAACATCTAACACGTTTTCCATGTTAGCCATCTTCAGGACGATTCTCAGATTCCTTTCCCATTAAAGGAAGTTGGCGTCGTCAAGCTTCTCTTTCTCAAGAAGAGACTTGAGATTGAAAATCTCTTGGTTTGCGTGGTTTGCGTTAGCCATATGAAACAACACGCAAATTTAGTGTTTCGATGTTTGATTCGTATTCAAGGATGGCAAGCTAATCTTGAATAGGAAATGGGAACTCAGTTAGTTAGACAATTTCTTCAGACAGCGTAAAGTGCTTTCAAAATTTCTAAGTAACCAAATGGACAACGAGTGTCACTTGTGAAAAACTGTCACAACTCTCATTATGGGGCTTTCACGAATGGATCAACGAAATACGTTTAGCCCCATCTATGCCCATTTTGTCTACAGGCCGACCAGAGGCACAGTGTTGAAATACTTCAATACCAAAAGTGCGGGTAAAGAAAATGGTAGTTGTCCTAGGTGGTCAGTGTGTGCGTACGGTGTTGAGATACTCCAATACGCTCACATTGGAAGATACCCTGAACACCACGTGCGGTGTTGAAATACTCCAACACGGATGCATCGGTAAATATTCTCCAAGTTAGACTTGACTTAGGATGACATAGACTACCAGTTTTAGGCTTACCAGATAGGATTATTAAGTCAAATTTTAATAATCGGCGTTTTAACAAAATCATAAACCTTATCTCACTTTGGACGATCATTTAAATATCCTAAGTATCAATGATCTACGTGTCGTGATGTGATAACCAATTATTAGCGAGTTCGATTCACTTATCGAAAAATCCGAATTTAATATCGAATCAAATTGTTTATTAAATTTCGTGAAGTCATAATTAAAATTAGGACTTATTATTTAATTGATTAAAAAATTAGTTTTATACCGGTAAACTACTAAGTTTGGATTTTAGTTGGTGCGTTAATCAAAATTAAGACAAGCAACCAAAAAAAAAACAAGCAAACACACGTGCACATTTTTGGCCATACGGAGGTTTCGATATTGTAAGAGCCTATAACAATATTGATGAAGGTCGAGGGACTTAAAGTAAACCAACCACAAAAAAAACTTCCTGATTGATTTAGTCGCTCCCACTTGCTTCCACAAGGTTCTGCATGTCATGAGGAATCTCGATCTTGTTTTGGGTCCTTGCCATTTTCAAAAATCCCTAATAGGGGTAATCTCCAAACGGGGTTGTCGTGTCTAACTCGTCTCGTTCGTCTAGGCGAAGGTGACCAATTAAAATAGAACTAATCTATTTTAAAATTAAATACAACTTTGAACCAATCAAAAGTGGGCCAATCCAAAACAAAACAAATGGGCCTAACGGGCCAAACCATGAACATTCTTGACAAACGAAAAACAGGGTCGAGCCGAATATGTGTGAAAGATAATTCAATCAATTTTTATCGAATCGTATTATGTTTCATAGATTTAAATAAACTAAACATATCTAAACAGCGATTCAATTAATTTCGTGATTTTCGGGTTAGAAACCCCAGTTCGCGAAATTCACCGATTTAAAACCGACCGGTTAGGTTTTGCGTGTGGTGATCTAGGTTCTGATACCACTGTTGGGTTACGACAGTGGTATTCGGGTTCCTGGTAACGACAAAAAGTTTTCGGAATATTATTTATGATAAATAAATATTAAATCATTTGCCGAGTAAATATGTAAATTAAAATAAATAAAATTAAATTAACTAGTAAACTAATACGTAGCGGAAAATAAATTAATTTACTAAACCGATTACTAGTTTATTAACATAAACCTATTGAACAACAGGATTCGACAATCACCAAACGCGCAAACACCAATCGCTTTAAAACAAGAACGCGATACATTTAAAATAAATAAAATAAAATACATCTAAACTAAAGACGAGTATAGATATACTTGTGCGGTGATTCAAACAGATGCTTGAGACACCAAAAGTCAACGGGTGACGTTAGGGTTTCGTAGGTTTTGACTCGGCGAGCAAATCGGATAATCCTCGTAGGTTACAGGATTCATGACGCGGTGACTCGGGCACCGAGAGAATCCCGTACGTCGGATATGGCGCGATTAGGATTTCGCAGACGACACGCAAACAAACCGAGTAACGGCGGATCGCGGTTACGAGTGTCGACGGATGAACCGGTGACGGCGAGGAAGAGGCCGGCGGAGGGCGGTGGCAGTGCGACGGGAGGAGGGCGGCGGCAGCAGGGCTGCCGCGGCTCGGCTTGCGCGGGCTACGGCTTGGTCGGCGGTGGCGGACGACGATGTGGCGGACTCGCGGAGGCGGCACGACGACAGTTATCGGCTTCCTTTGCAACAGTTTTTCCGGGAGGACAAACTATGGCAAGACAACGATCAAGGATTAGGGTTCTCGCGAATAAACGGACGGATCGGCGGAGAGGAGCGGCGGTGGCAGCGGCTTTGGCCTAGGTCGAAATCGAGAGGGAGAGAGAGGGAGGAAGGAGGCCGAAATTCTTAGTCTGTTGATTATGGTTTTGCGCCTCCTTAATCAGATATAAATATATGATTAATGTTCCGTTTAATCCCTCGTCTTAAACTAATCCTTAATCGAACCTTTTAATTTTTGCGACTAACTTTAAACGTGTCAAAGTATTTGTCGTTTGCCGAGACTTAATGAATATTAGTTAAATAACTGATTCATTAGCGGTCATCTAAGACGTAAATAATGTTTAACATCGTTGTCGCAAATTTAATCATAATGATTAATTAGAAATAATTAATTAATTTATTTATTCAACCAGTTAATAAATAAATAATTAATTATTTTGTGAATTTGTCGGTTAGTCTGTTAAGCAGACTTAAAACTCGTTGCCTTCGGTGTAACTCCTACGGGTCTTAGCTGGGTCGGGTTCTTGTTTAGTCGGGTTTGGACACCTAAATCCAACAGGGAACTGGGAAAGGATCTTTAGCACAAACTCTCCACTTTCCATTCTTCTTCTGAACCACCACCACATTTGCCAGCTACTTGGGATATTTGACTTCCTTGATCATCTTGGTTTTGAGAAGCTTGTCAACTTCCTCCTGGATGATAATATTCTTCTCGAGAGCAAACTTTCTCCTATTTTGCTGGATTGGCCTGAAAGAATGATCTAAACCAAGTTTGTGAGTAATAACATGTTTAGGGATACCTGCCATATCCTCATGCTTCCAAGCAAAATTTGAGGTTCTGGCTTTCAGGAGCTAAACCAGTTCCCGTTCGGTATCCGCTGGGATGAATGTCCTGACGAGCACCTTGATTTCAGGATTCTCAGGGTCTAGAAGGACTTCTTTGACATCAAGCTCCTTGTCCTCCTGTTCTTCAAGTGCTCTTTTTTGTAATCGCTATCCCTTTGTCATCTTGGTGGTGTTCTTCATTGAAGTTGAATAGCAATTTGTGGCTTCCTGTTGATCGCTTTCAATCCTCACAACTCCCCAAGGTGTTTGAAGCTTGATGTATTGATGATAAGTCGAGGGGACAACTTTCATCTCGTGTATCCATGGCCTGCCAAGAATTATATTGCAACAAGAGAGAGAATCTATAACATAAAATTTTTGCATGGAGTTTACCCCCTCTATGTATACTAGTAACCTGATATCTCTAACGGTGCTTTTAGTTTCTCCACTGAAGCCAACCAGGACTAAGGATCTTGCAACTATTTCAGTTTCTGGGATCCCAATCTTTTTTAGCACATCAAGACGAATTATGTTTACCTAGCTTCCATTATCAATTAGGATCCTGCGAACATTATGGTTAGGAATATATAAAGTAACCACAAGACTATCGTGATGGGGATCCTGGACATGGGAACGGTCACTTTCATCAAAGGATATGACTTTCTCTTGAGTTAGGGTAGATGTTCGGACAGGTCTGTCACCATGTTCAGATTTGGATTCCTTAGCATGTTTCTTGGCCGAGGAATAGGAAGTACCACTGATGTCTGATCCTCCTGATATGAAGTTGATTATTTGAGCATCCTGAGATGTAGAAGCTACTCTCTGAGGAATCTTGTCGGCTTCTTGAGTTTTGATTTTCTTTCTGCCCAATAATTCTTTTGAGGTGCCCCTTGCTGAGCAGTTAGCTGATTTCCTTTCGAAGTGCTATGCATTCATCTGTTAGGTGGCCAAAATCTTCGTGGTAGGCGCACCACTTGGTTTTGTCTTTCCAGGATCCCTGCTTATCATTCTTTCTAAGCCATTTTGCCTTTTCACCAAGATCCTGCATTGCACACATTAAGCCACCAATATCAACAGAAAAATAATACTCAGATACCTTAGGATACTCCTCCTCGTCATTGTCTTGGTCTACAACATTGACTTTTTGGTTATCTGGTTTGGAATATGACCGGGATCTATACAGCTTCCCGGGGGATTCCAACTTCTTACTGTTAGGGTCATATTTGGGAATATCCATCCTTTGGTGGATCTTCTTGTCGTCTTCCAGACGAATAAATCTCAAAGCCCTGTTGCGTACTTCATCAAGGTTCCTGCAAGGAGTCATAACGAGGTCATCATAAAAACGGGGATCCTTAGAGAGCCACATTTTAAAGGCTTCAACGGCTGCTGCCATATCCAGATGAGGAATCTCGAGGGATTCTCGTCTGAATCTAGCGATGTATTCTCTGAGCGGCTCGACGGGCTTCTGGATCACTCGATACAAATAACCCGTGAGCTTCTCAAAGGTTTTGCTGTAACAAAATTGATTGTTAAATAGGTTAACTAGATGAGAAAATGATGTAATGGTGTTAGGAGGAATTCTCAGTAGCCATTTCATGGCTGGTCCTGCCAGGGTTGAACCAAATTCTTTGCACTGACGAAATTCCTTGATCTCTGTTGGAATAGGATTGATCTCCATGTGCTCCCTGTAATGTGCCAAGTGCTCTTCAGGATTCGTGGTTCCATCATAAAGCTTCATGCTTGGACTCTGGAAACGCTTCGGAATCTCAACTTGAGAAATTGCCAAGTGAACATAGAGATCTTGTGGTTTTCCAAAGGAACCTCGGGAATAGGCTTTAGGATTCCCGGAACACTTGATATCATTTCTTTCAACTTCTGGAGCTCCCTAGTGATACTTGGGTCGATACCTGCATCATAAGAAGCACCCTGGTTAGAAGTTAAAGGAATCAAGTTGGACACATTACCTGGGCGAGGATTCTGTACTAGGATCCTAGGATCATATCCATAGTTTATTGGGATACTCGGCTTCGTAGTGGCTGTTATCTGCATGGGGATGAAATCACCATCATGTACTTCTGAGGAGCTGGCCCTAAAGGCTCCTGCAGAAACAGAAAGGTTAGAGTGTTGATATCCCCGGGAGTTCTGACTTCTTGGATGAAACGGATATCCCAGGGATGGTGCATCTAAGGATCCCAATGATAATGGAGTCCAAGGATCTTTGGAGCGTGGTTGCGAGGATTCTGTGGAATGGCTCCTGAGAACCCGACAGTAATCCTTGCATATCCAGCAGCCTGGGAAGTCATCGTCGGGGCTGTAGTGAATCCTGCTGCCGATTTGTAATTGTAGCGAGTCAGATCTGAGGATCCTGAGGTGTTAAAGTCAAGATGCCTGGGAAATAGGGGACCTTGCTCCTCCACAGGTTTCTTAGACTTCTTAAGCACCTCAATTTCCTTCATCGACCGTATGGTTGGTCTTTTCTTGTTGTCCATCTGATTTTCACCTGCTTATCAAAGTAAACAAAGCATTGTTAGTGATAACAGGATCAATAGATTAACCTGGGATCCCGTGAACACGGGATAATCAGTTTTCCTCGGCTGCTCATCCACTTTCTTCTTACAATCATTGGTTTTCTTTTGGCTTCCTGGAGCAGAAGGAAGTGGAGTGAATGGAGGATGACACAGAGGCCGAGGACAGATTTTTGTTGAGTTCGACATTTTTGGATTGGAGATCAAACGAAGTGAATGAAATATGGGGTTTTTGTAGGATGAAGCACCACTTGCCCCACGGTGGGCGCCAAACTGTTTTGGTGAAAAATCCAACAAAGTGATTTCATATTCCAAACTTAGAATGTGAGGTAGTGTGTTTAATGATCAAAATGATGAAATATTAGAATATGAATGTTGATACGATGATGTAACGAGGGAAAATCCATAATCCTTCAAATTGCCTCGGGAGCCGGCCTAAAGAGCCTGCTTCCTCACAGTTTTATTAATCAGACATTCAAAATTATAATGGTTTTGGAGGATTGATCGATCGGGCTAAGTGTTACAATGAATCAATATTATCAGAGCTAAAGTGTTTAGTGTGTTGTGTGTTCCTAAACCGATCGAGTCCTCGATTATATAATGATTACATGAATAACAAACATTCCGGGATTTCTCGGGATCCTATTCTCTAACTAACTTGACCGTTATAGCTGCACTCGTTCACTTGGTCCACGTTCTTCAATAGCTGGAGCTTGTTTTTCGGAGGTAGTTGATGACTCAACGGTACCTGGATCAAATAAACACGTGGCAATTACAAGGGTTAGTCGAATAAAAATTAATCAGGATACCTGGATAAGTGGGATTCCCAGACTACGATAGGATTCTTGAGCCAGTTCGAGGTTCCTGCGAGCATCCTGAAAATACACCCCCAACAGGAATCATAACCGGGAAACTAGCTTCAAAACATTTTTATTTTTATTTCCATGTAATCACACGCAACTGCAATCATGGGTATTTCTTGTCCGATTAAACCCAACCAACAATTTTTCAGCCCCCAAAGTGTTTAGCATTTATTTTATTTACGACATCAGTTAACCTATGGGTATCACGCTTAGAAAGCTACAGATCCACCTAATCCCGTCTCAAGGATCTCAAGGTAAAGGTTTCAACCATATAGATTGTCCCACCACCACAATCTAAATACTCGTATACTTTAGAAATAGTGGAAGATGAATGATGGATGATGAACTTTGAGCATTTATTTATGTTGGGTTATATACCTAATTATCTATTCACAAGTACGCAGCGAAAGATTGATCTATGTAATTAAGTAATTAACCAAATAATAAAGGTGTACCTTCTGCTAGAGCAAGTAACTTTGATTAGGGTTTAAAGTAAAACCCCTCTACGATTGCACACACGACACACTGATGTACGTATGCTAGTACTTGATCACAAACACAAAAGCTCCTTCTTCTTCTTGCTTGGGTCGAACCACACACAAACCAAAAAACCATATTAGGGTTTGGTTTTAACCGAATTAGAGGGAAAGAGAGAGAGAGATATTTGGAGTGCCAGTTATCTCTATAATCTTGTACATGAAAACCTTAAGCTAGAGGTTCCTTTTATAGGCAAGATTAACTTGTTTACCAAGTTGGGTTTAGGTTTAGGAAACCCCTAGAAGGGGCCGGCCCTTATAGGGGTTTTCCTAACTAATCCCCAACTTTATTTAATTTCAATTCTCTCTTAACTGTTAACTAACGACTGTTAACTAGTAACTGTTAGTTTTTAACGACCCTTCGTTAAATAAATTTATGTTCTTTATTAATTAATAAATTAATATATACAAATACATTTGTGTCGAGACGTGTGACCCCGTAGTCTTAAATACTTTCTAGACACACGTTTATTAATACGTGATCATATACCTACAGCTCCCACTTGAGCATGTAATAATAAAGGTAATAACATTGGTTAGCATCTAGCAACACACCAATGCTTCCGGAAATATTTAAGTATAGTTTCTTAAAGTATATTTAAATGGTAGGCATTTACTATCCCTTTGTTATAGATACCGTGTTAAATATGAATTATGGATCAAAGTCATTTCATAATTTAACGATTCTGTTCCATAACTAATTAAAGATTACCAAATTTAATCGAGACATATCTGGATTTCATTTGGGCACGGCCATGCAAACATCTTAATTAGTCCCAATGTGGGGCCCAGTGGTATCTTTCTTCAACGTTTAGTTGAAGAAACAAATCCTATATTGACTACACGTGTACAGTCACATACTTCACTACACTTTCTGAAAACAGCCATTTTGCACTACCTTATTCAAGATAGTTAGAACTATATCAAGTAAGTGTAATCCATAAATGCATGACCTACTTGTATATCAAGTCTAAGGATAAGTAAAGTAACCATTTACGAATTTTACTTAATGACGCTGATCCATAAAGTGATAATCCGTTAGTGGGGTAGTCCAATATGCATCTTACGAATACCATGTGAGTTTGGTAGGACCATCCTTTATATACTCCAAGAATATAACCAATCGCTCAGATTTGTCTTAGTTTAACTATATTCCCATATAGTTAAATGACAATGGACAATTTAGAATATTAATAAATGTTCAGGGATTAAACATGCAAATACATGACACAATTAATATTAAATTAAATCAAACATATCAAGTACTTTATTTCATTATATAAATAAAAATTGTTTAACATCCCTTATCCAAATACCGAACACCAGATTTAGATGAAATAACTAGCTAATTTCATTCTTATGCCCTCGGCATGCCTTTCAAGTTTTGGTCTAGATAAAGCTTTTGTAAAAGGATCAGCTAAGTTAACATTTGTATGAACTTTGAATAGATTGATCTCCCCTAGTTTGATCTGCTCACGAACATAGTGATATCTTCTAGGGTATTGTCTGGCACCTTTTTGAACTCCAGGTTCGTTGGCAATGATTATTGCACCAGTATTATCACAGTACATATCAATGGGTAAGCTACTTGAAGGGATCACGTCAAGCCCACAAATAAACTTCCTTATCCAGACTGCTTCCATTGCGGCTTCTGAGGCAGCAATGTACTCAGACTCTGTTGCAGACATAGCAACTATGGTTTGCTTCATGCTTTTCTAATCCACAGCGCCTCTATTTAGAACGAAAACGTACCCTGACTGAGACTTTGAGTCATCTCTATCAGTATGAAATCCAGCATCACAGTATCTGGTTACTTTGAGCACTAAATATGGATTTCTTCCATGCACCAAGAACAAATCTCTAGTAGCCTGTAGGTACTTAAGAATGCTCTTAACAGCAGTCCAGTGACTTTCACCTGGATTATGTTGGAATCGGCTAACGATATTTTGCGTGAACACTACATCAGGTCTAGTGCATCTTACTGCATACATTATAGATCCTACAGCCGAAGCATAAGGAACTCTTTGCATACGTTTCACCTCATCAGGTGTAGAAGCACCTTGTTTTTCTGATAGACCAAGTCTTTCCTACATGGGTACAAGACCATGCTTAGAATTTTCCATTTTGAATCGTTTCAAGATCTTATCAATATAAGCACTTTGACTTAGTCCAATTAACCGCTTAGTTCTATCTCTATAGATCTTGATTTCAAGAATAAATGCTGCTTCACCCAAGTCTTTCATGGCAAAACACTTCCCAAGATGAGATTTTACATCTTGCAACATTGGAATGTGTTTTCCTATATTCAATATGTCATCTACATATAAGCCAAGGAAAGTAACATTACCCCCACTAGTTTTGCGATATACACATGGCTCATCGGCTTTTGAATAAAACCAAACTTATTGATTTCTTCATCAAACTGTATATTCCAACTTCTTGATGCTTGCTTTAGTCCATAAATGGACCTTTGAAGCTTGCATACTTTGTTGGGATGTTTTGGATCAATAAAACCTTCAGGTTTATCCATATAGACTTCTTCATCCAAGTAACCATTTAAGAAAGCAGTCTAAACATCCATTTGCCATATCTCAAAATCATAGAACGCAGTTATGGCTAAGAGAATCCTAATAGCTCTAATGTCAGCAACTGGAGAAAAGGTCTCATCATAGTCAAAGTCGAAACGCTGAGTATAACCTTTCGCCACGAGACGAGCTTTATAGGTGTGTACATTTCCATCCATGTCAGTTGTTGAGGGTATATTTTCAGGATGCTCGCAGGAAGCTCATGTGGTTCAGGAATCATATTGCCGTCTGGGAATCCCACTCGTCCAGGTATCCTGATTTATTTATACGACTAACCCTTGTAATTGCCATGTGTTTATTTGACCAGGTACCGTTGAAGTCATCAACTACCTCCGAGATTCAAGTTCCAGCTGCATGAGATCGTGGACCAAGTAGACGAAGAGGGCTCTAACGGTTAAATTAGTTGGATGATAGGATCCCGGGAATCCCGGGCAGTTTGTTATTTTTGTAATCCTTATATAATTGAGGATTCGATTGACTTAGGGACACACAACACCGATGCACTTTAGCTCTGATAGCTTACCATCATTGTAACACTTAGTGTCGATCGATCAAACCTCCAAAACACTTGTAATACTTCATTTCGTATCAATAAAATTGCTAGGCAGTAGGCTCTTCAGGCCGGCTCCCGAGGTTTTTTGCTAGGATTCCTAGTGGCAACTCAAAGGATCCTGGATTTTTCCCTCGTTACATCCTTGTGTTCAATGTTACATTTCGAGCATATTGACAACCACACTACCTCACATTCTA
Organism: Deinandra increscens subsp. villosa; assembly: GCA_039602395.1. Lineage (NCBI taxonomy): Eukaryota > Viridiplantae > Streptophyta > Magnoliopsida > Asterales > Asteraceae > Deinandra > Deinandra increscens. Next base: position 66,306,237 of record JBCNJP010000008.1, on the reverse strand, counting down.
AGTGTGGAATACGAGATTCCTTTGTGAATTTTTGACCAAAATAGTTTGGCGCCCACCGTGGGGCAAGTGGTGCTTCATTCTAAAGAAATTCCATTCTTCATCCACTCTATTTGATCTCCAATCCCAAAGATGTCAAACCAACAAAAATCTGTTTCGGCCTCTACATCGTCCTGCATTCCTCCTCTTCCTTCCGCTCCAGGAAGCCTGAAGAAAAATAATGATCGTTAGAAGAAACTGGACTAGCAGCCGAGAAAAACTGACTATCCTGTCTTCACAGGATCCCAAGTTCAATCTGTTGATCCTGTTATTACTAACAATAATTTGTTCGCTTTGATCAGGCAGGTGAAAAGCCAGATGGATCAACAAGAAAAGACCAATCAAATGGTGATGAACGAGATTGAGGAGCTTAAGAAGTCTAAGAAACCTGTGGAGGAACAAAGTCCTCTATTTCCCAGGCATCTCGACTTCAATGCTTCTAGATCCTCAGATCCGTCTCGCTACAATTACAAGTCAGCACCAGGCTTCACTACAGCCCCTACGATGACTTCTCAGGCCGCTGGATATGCAGGGAGTACTGCTGGATTCTCAGGAGCCGTCCCACCAGAATCCTCGCAGTCGCGCTACAAGGATCCTTGGATTCTACTATCGTTGGGATCCATAGCCACACCATCTCAAGGATATCCTTTTTCTACTAGGAACCCAGGCCAGAATCCCCAAGGATATCAACATTCTAACCCTTCTGTTTCTGCAGGAATCTTCAAGACCAGCTCCTCAGATGTGCATGATGGTGACTTCATCCCCATGCAAATAGCAGCCACTACGGAGCCGAGCATCCCAACGAGCTATGGATATAATCCCAGGATCCCAGTCCAGAATCCTGGCCCAGGTAATGTGTCAAATTCAATTCCTATCGTTTCTAACCAGGGTGCTCCTTATGATGCAGGTATTCATCCAAGTATCGCTAGGGAGCTCCAGAAGTTGAAAGAGATGATATCAAATGTTCCAGGAATCCTGAAACCTATTCCTGAGGTTCCTTTGGAAAGCCACAAGATCTCCAGATTTACTTGGCCGATTTCTCAAGTGGAGATCCCGAAACGATTTCAAACTCCAAGCATGAAGCTTTACGATGGAACTACGGACCCTAAAGAACATGTGGCACATTACAGGGAGCGTATGGAGATCAACCCCATTCCGATAGAAATCAAAGAAGCATGTCTGTGCAAAGGCTTTGGTTCAACCTTAACAGGACCAGCCATGAAATGGCTACTAAGCATTCCCCCTAACACCATTACGTCATTTTCTCATTTAGTTAACCTGTTTAACAATCAATTTTCTTGCTGCAGAACCTTTGAGAAGCTCACAGGTGACCTATACCAAATAGTTCAGAAACCAGATGAGCCGCTCAGAGAATACATTGCCAGATTCGGACGAAAATCCCTCGAGATTCCACATCTGGACATGGCGGCAGCCGTCGAAGCTTTTAAAATGGGGCTCTCTAAAGATTCAGGTTTTTATGATGATCTTCTCATGACTCCTTGCAGGAATCTCGACGAAGTACGCAATAGAGCCTTGAGGTTTATCCAT
>JBCNJP010000008.1:66275179-66304153 GCA_039602395.1 Deinandra increscens subsp. villosa | reverse complement strand
TTGGAAGATGACAAAAAGATCCACCAAAGATTGGATGTTCCTAAATATGATCCTAACAGTAAAAAGGCAGAATCCCCCGGGAAGCTGTATAGATCCCGTCCATACTCCAAACTAGATAATCACAAAGTCAATGTTGTAGAGCAGGATGATATGATGAGGAGTATCCTAAGGTATCTGAGTATTGTTTTTCTGTTGACATTGGTGGCCTAATGTGTGCAATGCAGGATCTTGGTGAAAAGGCAAGATGGCCTAGAAAAAAATGATAAATAGGGATCTTGGAAAGACAAGACTAAGTGGTGTGCCTTCCACGAAGATTTTGGCCACCTAACAGACGAATGCATAGCGCTCCGAAAGGAAATTAGCTATCTACTCAGTAAGGGGCATCTTAAAGAGTTGATAGGCAGAAAGAAGATCAAGACTCAGGAAGCCGACAAGGTGCCTCAGAGAGCAGCTTCTCCACCTCAGGATGCTCAAATAATCAACTTCATCTCAGGAGGCTCAGACATATGCGGCACTTCGTATTCCTCAGCCAAGAAGCATGCTAAGGAATCTAAATCTGAACAGGGTGACAGACCTATCCGGACGTCCACCCTAACCCAAGACAAGCTCATATCCTTTGATGAGAGCGACCGTTCTCATGTTCAGGATCCTCATCATGATAGTCTTGTAGTTACTTTATATATTGCTAACCATTTTGTCCGCAGGATTCTGATCGATAATGGAAGCTCAGTAAACATAATCCGTCTTGATGTGCTCAAGAAGATGGGGATCCCAGAAACTGAGATAGTTGCAAGATCCTCAGTCCTAGTTGGCTTCAGCGGTGAAACTAAAAGCACCGTTGGGGATATCAGGTTGCCAGTATACATAGAAGGGGTAAATTCTATGCAAAAATTTTGTGTTATAGATTCTCTTTCTTGTTGCAATATAATTCTTGGCAGGCCATGGATACATGAGATGAAAGCAGTCCCTTCAACCTATCATCAATGCATCAAGCTTCCTACACCCTGGGGAGTTGTGAGGATTGAAAGCGACCAGCAGGAAGCCAAGAACTGCTATTCAACGTCAATGAAGAACACCACTAAGGTGACGAAGGGATAACAATTACAGAAAAGGGCACTTGAAGTACAGGAAAACAGGGAGCTCGATGTTAAAGAAGTCCTTTTAGACCCTGAGAATCCTGAAATCAAGGTGCTCGTAGGAACAGGCATCCCAGCGAATGTTGAACAAAAATTAGTTCAGCTTCTCCAGGCCAGAACTTCAACTTTCGCCTGGAAACATGAAGACATGACAGGTATCCCTAAGCATGTTATTACTCATAAACTTGGTTTAGATCCTTCTTTCAGGCCTATACAGCAAAAAAGAAGGAAGTTCGCTCCAGAAAAGAATATAATCATCCAGGAGGAAGTTGACAAGCTTCTCAAAACCAAGATGATTAGAGAAGTCAAATATCCTAAATGGCTAGCAAATGTGGTGGTGGTCCAGAAGAAGAATGGAAAGTGGAGAGTCTGTGTTGATTACACGGACTTAAATAAGGCCTGTCCTAAGGATCCTTTCCCACTTCCCCATATTGATGCAATGGTGGATGCCACGGCCGGCCACGAGATGCTCACTTTCATGGACGCCTCAGCAGGATTCCAGCAAATTCAGATGGAACCATGTGACCAGGAGCATACGGCTTTTATGACTCCAACAGGTATCTATTGTTATACTGCTATGCCTTTTGGTTTAAGAAATGCAGGTGCTACCTACCAGAGGCTCGTCAATATGATGTTTAAAGAGCAACTGGGGGACACAATGGAAGTCTACATAGATGACATGGTGGTGAAATCCAAGAAAGCAGAAGATCATGTCAGGAATCTCCAAACTGCCTTTGACATCCTTGACCAGTATAACATGAAGCTCAACCCCTCCAAATGCCACTTTGGGGTGCGAGCTGGAAAATTCTTAGGATACATGGTTACCGAAAGAGGGATCGAAGCAAGTCCAGAGCAGATTAAAGCAATCTTGAATTTGAAATCCCCGTCGAATGTAAAAGAGGTACAAAGGTTGACAGGAAGAATCGCAGCACTCAACAGGTTCATTTCGAGATCCTCAGAAAAAAGTAAGGATTTCTACGATATCCTGAGGAAAAAATAAGAGATTCGAATGGACTGAGAAGCACGAAGAAGCCCTAAGATGCCTGAAAGACTACCTGTCAGCAGCCCCGTTGCTGATGAAACCAGAGGATGGGGAGCCGCTATATTTATATCTTGCCGTTTCCGGAAGCTCAGTCAGTGCAGTCCTGGTAAAAGACCATCAAGGTCAGCAGCATCCGGTATATTACGTAAGTAAAACTCTGCTAGACGCAGAGTCCAGGTATTCTCACCTTGAAAAATTAATTTTAGCTCTTATAATGGCTTCCACTAAACTTAGACATTATTTCGAAACTCATGTTATAATTGTGAAATCTAACTATCCTATTAAGGCAGTTCTCAGGAAGCCGGAAATGTCAGGTAGGATGGCCAAGTGGGCAGTCAAGCTGAGTGCCTACGACATCAAATATGAGCCAAGGACAGCAATTAAGTCACAAGCCTTGGCTGACTTTGTGGCTGATTTCAGCAGCGACATAGAACCAGAAGTTGAGAAGGAAGTCCAACAGCTTGAGAAGCTCGAAGAAGACTGGATCCTTTACACTGATGGATCCTCGAATGTTAGAGGAACAGGACTGGGCATCCTGCTAAAATCGCCACAGGGGGACATAATACCGTTATCCATATCTTGTGAATTCCAGGCTACCAACAATGAAGCTGAATATGAAGCTTTGATTGCTGGGTTGCAATTAGCTAAAGATATGGGCATCCGGTGCATTCAAGTATTCGTTGATTCTCTTCTATTAACTAACCACTTTAATGGCTCTTATGCAGTGAGAGGGAAGAATCTAATCAAGTATCTTGATATTGTTAAAAAATTGTCTTTGTTTTTCGAAAGTTTTAACATCTCACAGGTGCCAAGAGAAGACAATTCAGAAGCCGACGCTTTGGCAAACCTGGCTTCATCTCTCAGGATCCCTGAGGATATCAGGATTCCTATCATGCATATTCTGACGCCGGCAATAGCTCAACAGGAAGCTCACGCTATCGATGATAATGAAGAAACAGATGTTGGGAGTCCCAAGGATACCCAGGAATCCTGGACCCATCCAATTATTAAATATCTTAAAAACGGGGAGATCCCTAAGGGTGAAAATCCTAGGGCTTTTCGCGCCAAGGTAATACCTTACTTTATCTTAGATAACATATTATATAGAAAATCTCTTGCAGGTGTCTACTTAAGGTGCTTGGAGAAAGCAGAAGCTCTTGAAGTGCTTGAAGACATTCATGGAGGAGATTGTGGGAATCACACTGGGGGCAGAGCACTCTTCTCCAAGATTCTCAGATTTGGCTACTATTGGCCTACAATGAAGAAGGACGCCATGAGCTTCTCACAAAAATGCGATGCCTGTCAAAGGCATGGCAATATTCTGCATCAACCAGCCGAGCATCTGCACCCTATAGTATCCCCATGGCCGTTCATGAAGTGGGGCATAGATATTGTAGGCAAGCTGCCCAAGGCTCCTGGAGGAAAAGTATTTATGCTTGCAATGACAGACTATTTCTCCAAATGGATTGAAGCAGAAGCCTATGTGCAAGTGAGAGAGAAAGAGGTGATATCCTTCATCAAGAGAAACATTATTACCAGATTTGGGATTCCGGCAGAGATCATATGTGACAACGGCTCCCAGTTTATCGGCAAAAGAACAACAAATTTTTGTGCTAGTTAGGGCATAAAGATGATCACTTCAACACCTGTCCATCCCCAAGCTAATGGGCAGGCAGAATCTAGCAATAAGATCATCATCAATAACCTCAAGAAGAAGTTGGGCTCCAAGAAAGGTAAATGGGCTGAGGAGCTGCCTTTTGTTCTTTGGGCAGATAGGACAACACCCAAAAATGCTACCGGTCAAACTCCATTCTCACTAGTGTTTGGAGCTGAGGCCGTGATCCCCACGGAAATGGTGTTACCTACAGCCAGGATCAGCTGTCAGGATCCTGAAACCAACAGCCAGACCTTGCTTCAGGATCTTGAAACAATCGAGGAGCTCAGAGATATGGCCAGAATCCGGATGGCATCCTATCAACAGAGGGTGGCAAAATCTTATAACAGGAATACCAGGTTGAGAAGATTTCAAGTAGGGGACTTAGTGTTGAGAAAGGCGTTCCAGAATACAACCAATCCAGCAGATGGAAAGTTGGCACCCAAGTGGGAAGGCCCATATTTGATAGACTCTGAAGAAGGAAAAGGGGCATATCGCTTGGTAAACATGGAAGGAGAACCCCTACCCAGAGCCTGGAATGCCATACACCTCAAAGCTTATTTTATGTAAGAATCCCATTGGAATCCTCCTAGAATCCCAAGGATTCTCACTGCCAAAATACCATAAGGTATGTATGCTAATCCGATTTCAATACCAATCTTATTATTTTTATCACACAATACTGACTTAAGCATCGGAGTGGTGTTAGCTAAGCTAACACCCACCCCTCACCAAGTGTTGAGTGTTTTGCAGATTTTGAGAATCCTAGATACTTTGGGTATATCCCCAGTTAGAGGTTGGCCACCTCTCCTACGTTTAAGGTATACTGAATACCTTCTAAGGTTTGAGAGGCTGACTCCTCTCCTAAGTTTGGGTAATCGCCAGTAGCGCACGACCCTCGCCAGGAGCGCACGCTGTCCACCAGTATGCTCAAAATGGCCGGACCAGTCCATCCCAGGGGTGGCTGACAATCTTGTCATTGTAGGCTGCTGGGCGGATTCTCAAGGTTTATAACACTGACGTGTTATCTAAGGTTTTGACATATTCATGTCACTTACGAAAGGGCTTGACCCCAGTTTTGGCTTAGTCCGAAGTGAATAAGGGCTTGACCCTAGTTTTGGCTTAGTCCCAAGTTTATCGGGCTTGACCCGAGTTTTGGCTTAGTCCCAAGAACCCCGGGTTTATCCCCAGCTTATTTCTAAACTTACCATCTTATTTCTAGAAGTATTTGCTTCGGCCGAAGGCCAAGAAGCGCTTTTTAGGTTTGTTTCAGGTTCCCGAGGAAGTTGAGACGATTCTGAGAAAAGTGTTCTCAGGATTCCTACCAGAATCCCGAATAAGATGAAAGAAGAAATGGCAGTTTGAATTGAGAAGTCGACTAAGGTAAAATTCGAAGGTCAGGTGACTTAAGTTTTTATTATTTAATCTTGAAGTATAACCTATTTAATTGTTTAAATCTCAAATTATTTCCCAATATACAAGACTTTTATAAGATTCTTGATGAATTATATAACGAATCCTGTCTACAAAGATTTCAACGCAAAACATGACATGAGAAGCCAAAAGATACTTATATTATTAACATGCGCAAAGAGTATCTGAGCTACCCAAGTTTCGTCCTGAAAACCTCAGGATCCCTCCACTTGAGAAGCTCAGAGGTCAAAAGTTTGTTTCTAGGAATCCTGGTTTCGTCTTGTAAACACAAGATCCCTCCACCAGGATCCCTAGCATTGTTTGTTTGTTACTTGTCTATTACGGGAACCACAAAATGTTTCATCAAAAACTACCAAAAACATAAAAATTGGGCTCAGACCGTTGCATTATCTTCACCGCCCACTACCTACCCTTCTCAACCCACTTCAGGCAACTCCGCCCCCCCCCCAGGAATCGAATCTTGCTTGATGAAGAAGAAACGTTTCTTCCAGTCATGGTCATTATGGAAAACTTGAGGAATAAACTGAGAGGTGGATGTGCGATCCTTTAAAACGAACCGGCTGCAACCATGGGTTCTGAGTTGGTATGCTTCACAAATTTCAGGAATCCCAATGTTGAGATTCCTGGTTTGATTCAACTGGTCAAGAGAATACAGAATTCTCCAAACCATGGGCATGGTTTGGGAGTAGGAGAGTCGGGTGGTCTTGAAGAATTGGGTGATGAGTTCCGGAAAGGGTAATGTCATTCCGAGCAAGAAAGGGTAATACATGAAGCAAACCCAGGTGCTGGAGATGAAATCAGACTTGGCTTGAGGATCGAAGGGTCAGAAAACCGTTCCCGGTGGAAAGATGCCAGAATTCTTCAGGTCATGAATATCGCCGTCGTCGAAGGTGCGGGTTTCCTCCTCGCCAGGGATAACATACCCCTGATCGTGGAAGTCCTCGACTACCGGAGAGTTGAGCGAAGAAGAAGATCGGGTGTTTTTCTTGGCCATGGCCGAAAAACCAGAAGAAAACGGAAAAGAGGAAGAAGGACTGACCTGGAATATCGGAGAAGCTCGAAAGGGCTTGTAGAAGAAGACGGTGGAAATCTTTATTTGTGATCTCCTATTTAAAAGGAAAAGTGATGGTTACCATCACATCGCTTGGACGCCGAGAAATCAGTCACATCTCAACCATATTTACCGTGTAAACACCGTGAAAAAAAGCATCTTTTTGAATTTTAACAGTTGTCGAGCTTATCCACATCTGTTGAAATTCAAGGGGCAATTGTTGAGGGTATATTTTCAGGATGCTCGCAGGAAGCTCAAGTGGTTCTGGAATCCTATTACCGTCTGGGAATCCCACTCGTCCAGGTATCCTGATTTATTTTATACGACTAACCCTTGTAATTGCCACATGTTTATTTGACCAGGTACCATTGAAGTCATCAACTACCTCCGAGATTCAAGTTCCAGCTGAATGAGATCGTAGACCAAGTAGACGAAGAGGGCTCTAACCGTTACATTAGTTGGACGATAGGATCCCGGGAATCCTGGACAGTTTGTTATTTTTGTAATCCTTATATAATTAAGGATTCGACCGACTTAGGGACACACAACACCGATGCACTTTAGCTCTGATAGCTTACCATCATTGTAACACTTAGTGTCGATCGATCAAAGCTCCAAAACACTTGTAATACTTCATTTCGTATCAATAAAATTGCTAGGTAGCAGGCTCTTCAAGCCGGCTCCCAAGTTTTTTTTGCTAGGATTCCTAGAGGCAACTCAAAGGATCCAGGATTTTTCCCTCGTTACATCCTTGTGTTCAACATTACATTTCGAGCATATTGACAAGCACACTACCTCACATTCTAAGTTTGGAATACGAGATTCCTTTGTGAATTTTTGACCAAAACATCAGTCTTCTTCTTGAAGATCCATTTACTCCCAACGGTTTTAGCATTATGTGGAAGATCAACCAAGTTCCAGACTTGAATTTCTTTCATGGATTTCATTTCCACATTCGCAGCTTCAAGCCATTTGTCATATTCCGGATCTGATAATGCAGCTTTGAAGTTCGGAGGCTCATTGAGATCTCCTAATACGTGTTCCTCGGATTCGACTAGACCTATCCATCTATCCGGAGTACGTATAGTCCTTTCAGACCTTCGAAGTGGAATTGCACTATCATTGACTTGAGGTTCATTACTTTGAACATTTCTACCCCTCCCCCCCTAAGTTGATGATTGCTAGGAGTTTCAGAAGGTGACACATCTTCTAGTAGTTCTACAATTCTCCCACTGTTCTCTTGAGCTATTAGATTCTTCTCAAAGAACTCAAAATATCGAGCAATTCGAACAATGTTTACGGTAGGATTATAGAAGTAGTAACCTATCATTTCCTTAGGGTATTCTACAAACATGCACTTAGTAGTTCTGGGTTGAAGTTTGTCAGGCGTATCGCGCTTTACAAGCGTCTCACATCCCTAGACTCTTAAGTAAGACAAATTAGGGACAAATCCTATGCCACAATTCATGTGGTGTCTTGTCAACCTTCTTTGTTGGAACCATATTGAGAATGCGTACAACAGTCTCTAGAGCAAAATCCCAAAATGAAATTGGGAGAGACGTAAGGTTCATCATTGATCTCACCATTTCTAGCAAGGTTCGATTCCTCCTCTCAGAAACTCTGTTATGCTGTGGAGTGTATGGAGGAGTAAGCTGGTGGACAATTCCACATGCTTTCAGATAATCCTTAAACTCTTGGTTTAAGTATTCTCCACCACGATCCGAACGAAGGATCTTGATGGTCTTTCCGAGTTGATTATCTACTTCATTTTTAAACTCTTTGAATGTTTCAAAGACTTCATGTTTATGCTTAAGCAAGTAAACATAACCATAACGACTGAAATCATCCGTGAAAGTTATGAAGTAGCTAGCACCTTTTCTTGACACATGTCTAAATGGGCCACAAACATCAGTATGAATGAGTCCAAGAAGTGCTTTAGCCCTTTCTGGTTTATGCGGAAAAGGTTTCCTTGTCATCTTCCCTGAAATACAAGAAATGCACTTATCAAATGATTCATCACTTGATTGTAAGATCCCTTCACGTTGAAGTCTTTCAATGCGGTTCTTGCCAACATGAGCAAGACGACAGTGCCAAAGATAGGTAGAGTCCAAGTTAGTCTTGACTCTTTTACTAATGCTATACATTGAATTATTTGAGTTACAAACACGCATATCAATTTCATAAATACCATCACAAGGAATAGCATCAAAATAATGAATATTATCTTTTGAAACTGAAATACTGGTATTATTAAAAACATTAATAAATCCATGGTTTTTCAACAAAGAAACTGAAATGACACCTCTAGTAATATAAGGTGCATAATGACAATTGTCTAAAACAAGAATTAAACTGGAAGGAAGAACTAAATGATATTCTCCTATAACTTCAACAGGTGCTGGTAGACCATTGCCCATGAACAGCTGCAAAGCTCCGGGCTTCAGCTTCCTCCTTTTTCTAAGTCCCTGTAACGAATTACAGATATGAGTTCCACAGCCAGTGTCATAAACCCATGAATTATGCTTAGAAAAGGAAAATAATTCAATAGTGAAGATACCTGAAGTACTAGTCTCACTAGCTTTCTTCTTCTTTTTGTTCAACTCGGCTAGGTAGACATGACAATTCCTTTTCCAGTGTCCCACTTCATAGCAGTGGTGACAAATCATATCTTTAGCCGGATGCTCCTTTTTAGCCGGAGGGGTCTTCTTGGGTTTTGGAACATAAGCAACTTGCTTGCCCCTTCCATTCCCATTATTCTTTCCCTTCGCCTTTTACGGTTGTTTAGCCTTTTGGATCTTTCCCCCTTTGATCAAGAGGACTTGGGGAGTTTCAGTAGCTTTCTTTGGAACCATCTTCTCATACTCAACAAGCATGGCATGAAGCTCAGGTATGGTTTTAGTCATACTATGCATGTTGTAGTTGCGCACAAAACCCTCATAATCCTTCGTAAGAGATTTGAGAATCATGCCAACCGCAATAGCTTGATTGTATCCATAGTTGAGTGATCCCATTTTGTCAAAGTAGCTCTTCATCTTGAGCACATGACTACTGACCGATTTTCCAGCTTCAAGCTTTAAGTCGTGGAGTTCCACAACCAAGTCGAATAACTCAACTCCAGCTTGTTTTTCATACATCTTCTTTAATTCTCTAATCATATCATAAGGAGTATGAAGTTCGTATTGCTTTTGAAGATCAGGAGTCATACTAGAGATCATCAAACAAGCAACTTCATCATGTCTGCTATATTCAGCGTTGTAATGCGCTTTTTCTTGATCACTAGCAGTAGCAGCTGGTTCGGTCGGCCACTAATTTTCAAGGACATCGGTTCTTCTTTCAACTCTTAGGATAATCCTTAGTTGACGATACCAGTCATTGAAATTCGATCCATTCAGCTTTTCCCTTTCAAACATTTGACGAAAAGCATGACCAACGGTGGTGTTTTGAGGAGGGTTCATTGTTGCCATCTACAAAACAGATAAAGTTCAAAATCAGTATTTTCGATAATGATTCCTTAACAAATTTAATTTCCCAATGTTTAAACAATTAAACAATTAACTTTATTAAGGCTAGGATCCAATTGACATACCATCATTTCATCAGTTGATCTGCTAGAAATGATGATGAAATGATGTACTCAAAAGGTAAGTGACGATCAGTAATTGCATTACAAGTGCAATTCCTAGATAGAATGGGACTTACAAACAACACTTGTGTACTTGCATCAAGTGATTTGTAGTCATGTTTCGTCCCATCTTATGCCACGGGTCAAGGTCTCACCGCTTAACTCGCTTTAAGTCGTCCAACCAAGAACGCACAAATTGTCCACCACTGTGTACCAGTGAGTGAGAATTTGCCATGTAAGTGCTATTTTACCATTGTGTACCAATGAGTAAAACAACATCCACAAGTGTCCTTTACAAGTTGGATGGCAAAGACTTAAGTTTTAATTTTGGGTCAAGCAATTTGATGTGTGATCAAAATGTTATGTATGAAGATTCATGCATATCTTCAATACATAATTTGTTTATAAAATCCTTTTTAAGTTGCCTTCAATTCAAAAGAGCTCGGTAGCTCCATTTGAACACACAAAGAAGCGTAGAAGTGAGGTTTGCGCGTAGCAATTAAGTACCTACCCTTCATTAGGGAAGCAGAGCGACCCGACTTATACCTGTCTTAGAGTGTGATTAAATGGGTGAGCCGGTGTTTCTTTTGATTTTAGGGCACAAATTTTATTTATAAACAAAATCTTATTTCAAAAATTATTAAGCAAGTTTATATTTTCCAAAAACAATTTTTTTTAAGACTTGCATTAATAATTAACTATGTAACAATTTTTGGCTAACAACCAAAATATGGTCACTATGGTTTAAGATTTTGCTTTCCCTTTCCTTAGAAACGGTCCACATTCATCAAGTTGACTTGATTGCGTAAGCAAAATATTTTATAACTAATTTATCACAAAACCATAGCAAGATGCGGATCTGGAAAATCCAGCAGCTTCACAACCAATTTTGACCTAGATAATGGTCGTACTGGGCTTAGCTCAAAACAACTAAGTTGTAGCCCTATGAGTCGAGTATCTACTGTAAAAATTTCAGACTCTAACTCCAAACGGTTGATTTTTAATGATTTTTTTAGTGAACTGGTGTCCAACAGAATTTTCACAAATTATAACCAAATTGTCACACGATTTTTTCCTTAATTATCTAGCATAATTAATGGAAATGATCAAGTATTAATATCAATATATCTTAGTAATAACCATGAACAATTTTCATGAAAAAATACATGGTTTTTACTTCTTTTAACTAATTAAAAGAAAAATGTACAACAATTAGTGCAACCAATTATCACATAATTATTTTTTTAATTGATTTAAAACTTGGATTAGGGTTTAAAAAAAATGTATTTTATATTTATTTAGATCTGAAAATTTCGGATCTTAAACCCTTAACCCCACCCCCCCCCTCCCCCTTCAAGTTTTGATCTTTTTGGTAATTAAAAAAATACATAGGTGGCTCGTGATACCACTGTTGGGTTATATAACTAATTATCTATTCACAAGTACGCAGCGGAAGATTGATCTATGTAATTAAGTAATTAACCAAATAATAAAGGTGTACCTTTTGCTAGAGCAAGTAACTTTGATTAGGGTTTTAAAGTAAAACCCCTCTACGATTGCACACACGACACACCGATGTACGTATGCTAGTACTTGATCACGAACACGAAAGCTCCTTCTTCTTCTTGCTTGGGTCGAACCACACACAAACCGAAAACCCTATTAGGGTTCGGTTTTAACCGAATTAGAGGGGAGAGAGAGAGAGATTTGGAGTGCCAATTATCTCTATAATCTTGTACATGAAGACCTTAAGCTAGAGGTTCCTTTTATAGGCAAGATTAACTTGTTCTACCAAGTTGGGTTTAGGTTTAGGAAACCCCTAGAAGGGGTCGGCCCTTATAGGGCTTTTCCTAACTAATCCTTAACTTTATTTAATTTCAATTCTCTCTTAGTTATTAACTAACGACCGTTAACTAGTAACCGTTAGTTCTTAACGACCCTTCGTTAAATAAATTCGTGTTCTTTATTAATAATAAATTAATAAATACAAATACATTTGTGTCGAGACGTGTGACCCCGTAGGCTTACATACTTTTCAGACATACGTTTATTAATACGTGATCATATACCTACAATTTATATATATATATATATATATATATTATATATATATATATTAACTACATATATATTTTTTCTTTTCTCTTTTTTCATTTTTTATTATTTTTTCTCTTTTTCTCTCTTTTTTTTGTTTTATTTAAATATCAAGCAATTAAGGTCTTGACCCAGAATCTCACCAAGAGGCACCGTCAGAGAGTCACTATCCCCCTTTCTAGTACGTTGGGTATTGACTCAAAACCTCATCCATAGGCGCATCAAACGAGCTTGTAACCCGAGAGGTAGCATGTAGAGTCTTGGCCCTTTCATTGTTATCTATTTATTTAATTAACTAACTAACTACTCAAAACAAAGCTCAAAGGTGGAAAATGAAGTGATGGGGCGCCATTATTTCTCGGATTTGCTTTCATATAAAGATCATAATATGTCGGGTAATTTCCAAGATATACGACTATTTAGCCTAAAGTGGTCCTATCATCCTATCAACAGTTTCAATATCCCTAATAACTCCTAAGATGGGAACCAAATAAGTTTCGTGAGTTGATTAATTATTTTTATTGATTTTTGAACACTTAGGGATATTTAAGCCTACTAAACCAGTTGGGCCTACCAACACATCACAAATTAACACATTTTCCAACTTATTTATTATTCTTTATTTTGAAAACTAATCCCCGATTGTACTATCATTTTCCATGTTTTTATGCAATTAATCCAAAGACATTATTTTCAACTTTTTTTTTTATTTTTTTCAATTTTTAAATATAAAGACACGAAACGCGTTATTCCTCTCCCCGTCACTTGAGTTCAATATTGCTCTCAATGTGAACAAAGAAACAACTAAAAATAAAGAAGAATAAAAAAAACAAAGTTGCAAGAGTAAAGCTACAAGAGTATGAAAAGAGTACATCGACCTGATTGTAGTTGGAAACTTGTTGGAATAGCAGACGCTCCCGTAACTCCTCCCCACACTTGAACTCTGCCAAGCAAACTGCAAAACTACCACACTAAAACAAACATTAAATGCAAATAATACAAATCCTAAAACTCACTTTCGTAGGAATCACGGTTGCATTTAGCGTATGCAACAAGCCTTTTAAACCCCTCGGTAGCCCGAGTAGACGAGTGAAGTCTCGTGAGGGTTTCTAGTGAACACACCCACAAAGTTCTCGGGTTGCCTCCCAGAAGCGCTAAGTTTAAGGTCTTCAGCCAGAGTGCCAGACTGTACCTGATTTGATCTCACGGTGGTCTCAGTGAACATTTTCCTACCGAATTTCCGGTAAACGCTCGGTAGTTGACATGCCTCTTCAATTTCTTCAGGCCACACTTACCAAGCATATTACCAATCCATGCTCAATATTTTAATGTCTTTTTATTTTTCTCTTTAAGATTGACATGTAAAATATATTAGACCAAAAATTAAAAACATCATTTTCATGAATCGCACACTTACCTACCGAATTGCCCACGTGTACTCGGTAGTTGACATGTCGCATCCAATCTGACATTTGCACACGTGGCACCTTCAAGTCATCACTACGGAGCTTTTTACCTTGCATTCGCCTAACATCATTTTCCTCCACCTTCCTCTTTTCCACCGGTTTTTCTTCAGTTACCTGCAAAATAAATAAAGAGGGAGGGGGATTGAATTATACATTTTGGGATCTCACTTATTGGCTCAACTTCAATCACTTCTTTAGCCACACACTCACAATCAGCTTGCTCCATGTTACTCTCAACTTCTACTACTATCTCCTCAATAACCTCAACTCTAAACTTCTAAAAGCACCTCGTCTCGCTAAGTCTCTTCTTCTAACTCCTCATCAACCTCAACCGGTGTGATAACATGATTCTTCAATATTTGAGAAAACCGGTGTAGTCATTATATGCCACAACATCTTGATCCCCAATTTGTGACGATATCCACTCTTGCTTTTCTTGAAACCTCTCAAAACCTAATAATCCTTGCGGAATAATTTATTTTTCCTTCAACTAAAATATCATACTTGTAAGTCCAACAACTTTATGCGGTATTGCCTTGAATGATGAGGTTTAGCCAAATCTTGCTCGATTTGGGACAAATGTGATCTTCTTAGATATTTCAAAACACTTTCTGATTGATAAACCTCTGGACCCGACCATGGTTGTTCCGTTGAATATTCAGAATAATTATGCTTGACTATATCGCCTGACGGTCCTCGTAATCCTGATAAGAGTTATTACACTCGTCCCGATTTCCTGACTGGTAACATCTTTGAGAATCCAATTGAAGTGCTCTATAATGCGAATAAACAGAATTTGAGTTTTCATATCTTGTTCGATGAATTTCTTTGAGCAGCGTTCTCTTCTTTCTCTGCGTGTATACTCTTCCACCTTCTTTTTATTCCAACTGTCAAAATCTGGGCATCAATGAGTCATATGATTGAGACTCCCACAACTTAAACATGGATCGCCATAGTTGTAACCCCTGTGATTGTAATTCTGTTGAGACTGATATTGGGGGTACTGGGGATACCCAAGGTCACGCTTGTAACGATCCTCATATGCCGGTTGAGAGGAATTGTTCCTAGATCCATCTTCATAGCCTGCAAACGATGTAACAGTTAGAATTATAAATATTATTATTAGAATATGTATCATGATGTTAAATAATTATAATTCACTGGATTGGGAATATCCTTGGTTCTACGATGAACGACAGTCCTTGATATTGGTAAGATGAGTCATGAGTCTTCATACTCTTCCTCATCCTCCGAGTCCTCCACAACCTTTAATCCCGTTGGGGCAATTTTAGGCAAAACTTCATCCTATGATAGTAGCTCCCACAGTTGTAACATCTATTTTCTTTCACCATGTTTATTCAAATTTCCTGCAAACAATAGAAAAAACAACGAACCAAATGCGTAGCAATGATCTAACCGATAAAATAGACGCAATGGAATCGCAACTGACAATCCGGACAATTTTTTGTGAACTTTTTTTTCTTTTCTCAAAATTAAACAAAACTAATAAAAATTAAAATTATAGAAAAATAAAAGAAACATCTTTTTTTGTTTTTCTTTTAAAATGAAAACTAGATAAGCAAAATTAAAATCCGAGTATATATTTTTTTCAACTTTTTTTTTAAATTAAAGGAAAGTACATAAAATTAAATTTGCTAAGAATAAAATAAAAAATAAAAAATAAAAATAAAAAATCTTTTTGGTTTTTATGACTTTTTATGAAAAACAAACAAAACAAAAATAAATTAACTAACACGAAAAAAAACTAAATTCACTAATAAGCGCACGTACTCCCCGGCAACGGCGCCAATTTGATAACGGTGCCAAGACCATTACAAATAATCATAAACTTAAACCTATAGATAAGGTAAGTAGGGTGTCAATCCAGAGGAGTTAGTGGTCACTAGTGATTTAGATTTTAACTACATTACTAAATTAATTACCTAAATCCAGTTTATTGTCACTAATTTGAATTGACCTAAACAAGAACTAAACTAATTTAATCTAAGGAATTAACTAAAATTGTGAAATAAATTACTAACTACTGATTTTAACTAAAAGTACAAATTGATTATTCGAACGAAACTCTTATGCGACAAGTTAACTACTTTTGGATCCTAGTTGGCTACCGATCTGGGTAAAACTTAATTAATTGCTAATATCAAATAGACATGATCCTTAATTGCCTAATCGACTTAATAACCTAGTTTCCTAATGGGCTGCTTAGTTCCTACAACAAGGAAAGGCTGACACACGACAGTGGACCACTAAAACCCTACTTTATTAGTTAATCTAATGAATTTAGCATGCGGGTGCTCAACGGTTGCAAGGAAAACTGGAACAACTAACAACTAACAGTTAAAGATAAAACGAATCCACACAACCATTCACCAAAAACAGTTAAAGAAAATTAGCCGGGCATCATAACGAACGAAACGAACATTGTCACTATTAGATCGTTCACCATAATTATTAAACTACAAAATTTAGATATCCAATATAATTATATATATAACAATCAAATTTTATAGATGAATAATAAGTTTTTTCCTTTTCATAGTTTGGCCACGTAACTTTAGTGTTTTGACGCTTTCTACCCCTAAACTTTTACAATTTGTTTTTCTTTTTAATGAAATAATAAACTTTAGGTTTTCATAGTTTGGCCACATATGTTTCATACTTTTACGTTTTCTACCTTCTAACTTTTAAAGATTTTTTTTTGTTTTGTTTTAAGTTTTGTTGTGTTCTACTTTGGCCACAAAACTTTTAACTTTTCTACTTTCGTTTTTAGTATACTTTTATATTTTATACTTCCATCACGAGACTTTTAGACTTTTACGTTTTATACCCCTTAACTTTTTAACTTTCGTTTTTTATTCGACTAATTTTATTTTTTAGTATGCATTTAGAGTTTTTGACTTTGACGATGACTTTTTTCATAGTTTTATACTTCTTCGAAGTTTTTTTTTTAAGTTTTGTTATCTTCTACTTTGGCCATGAAACATTTAACTTTTTATTTTTGTTTTTAGTATACTTTTATATCTTATACTTTTACCACAAGACTTTTAGACTTTTATGTTTTTAACTCTCTAACTTTTAAAGTTTTTTTTTTTTGTTTTAGGTTTTGTTGTCTTCTACTTTACCCACAACATTTTAACTTTTCTACTTTTGTTTTTAGTATACTTTTATAGTTTTATACTTTCATCACGAGACTTTTAGACTTTTACGTTTTATACCCCTTAACTTTTTAACTTTCGTTGAGCATACAAATTCAACGACACGCACCATGAGACTTTTAAACTTTTACGTTTTATACACCCTAACATTTTAACTTTCGTTATAGTTTTATACTTTCACACGAGACTTTTAGACTTTTACGTTTTATACCACTTAATTTTTTGACTTTCGTTCTGTATACAAATTCAACCCTGCAACAACGCGCGGGATGGTAACCATCTCGTTAAATAATAAACCAGAAAGAACAAGAGGAAAAAGTATCTAATCTGATCTGACTTTGTAAACTCAAAGAAAATTAGCAACAAGTAAGAATTTTGATTCCTTGATCCATGCGTAAGAAATAACCTTGGGGTTAGGGCTGCACGCCCCTCTGACGTAATTCCTTTTCTCTGCCGTACAAACCCCTAGGGTTGTCGTTCATAAGGCTATATGTAATGGTTACTTATTTTCAAGCGTCTCATGTGAGTATTTTGTGACACATGAAGCATGACATGGCAAATGGACAAGTGGTGTAGTGGTGATGCTTGTTTAATAAATCAGTTAATTTATAAAAAGATGGCCAACCAGAAAAATGATGAGTTGTCATGGGCCAATCAGGAAAAGAGTGAGGAAAGGGGAAAGGCTTGAGATATATCACGTCTGGAGGGGGTTTGTGGCGCGAAATCAGGGGCGTGAAAGGGGCGTGAAAAGTAGGTTTCAAACTCCACTACAAATAGCCTAACCTTACGACAGAATTCCCTTTTTTATAGAGTGGTTATATAGAAACCCTTCTTTTTTGCTAAAAACATCATTTTTATACGGTCGTTTCACCTAAAACGGCCGTTTTAGATGAAACGATCCCAAAACGATCTTAACGGGATGACGTGTCGCGACGATGAAACCTTAAAATTCAGGAGGTCCCTCTTTTTTGAACGACCGTTTTGTACGAAACGATCCCAAAACGATCGTTCTAACATAAACGATCGTGAGGATTGGGTTTTTTTAATAAAAAGGGGGGTGTCTATAACCAAACCCTTTTTATATTGATGCGTTTATTTACACCATGTGGGCCCCATGTTTTTCTACCCTTAAGCCTGATAGATTTTTGTTTGTAGCCCTACTTACTATTCCTTTTATTATTCTCGAAGACTTCCTGCAAATGAAATGCACCATAATTCCTTATACATCATCATGAATTCTATTAATATAATATTTTCATTCTTAGAACAATTAGAAAACTAATATTTATAAAAAGATGTTATGAAATTTAACTCGTTAACGCGTTATGATTCGTGTTTAATTTAATAACACCGTTTTAGCTCATTCTTATCTCAACACACTAAACACCAAAACTTGATTAAATTAATATATTTTATGTCTAATTTGGTGTGTTTAGGGACGGTTAATATATAAATAAATTAAACTTTACACCACTCTAAACCTCATGATTTATAACATTTAAGCTCAAAGCACAAGAAACACAAACATAGGAAATATAATGAGAGTTAATATATTATAACTAATAAAAATATAAAATTAAATATATAAAAACGTTACAAAATATACTCTCATTAGCACTCAAGATTGGGACATCTTAACTTTGAGTCGATCAAGACAATGACACATAAGAATTGGTACACGGGATACCAAAGATTAGTCACACAACCTAAGTCCATGACGCATGCTTAGTTTATGGAGATCCGGGTGGTCCTATATCAAGTCAGAAAGATCCTACTTAGTTTATGGAGATCCGGGTGGTCCTATATCACCACCAACATCCTCAGGCAAGAGATACATATTCCTTCTAGTAGACGATTGTATAAGGTATATGTGGGTGTATTTTCTTAAGTCCAAAGACGATACTTTTGAGACTTTTAAGGAACTCAAGGCTATGGTGGAAAACGAAGTAAGAACGAAGTTGAAGATGTTAAGGACAAATAGAGCTGGAGAGTTCACATCTCATGAATTCTCTAAGTTCTATAAAGATAATGGGATTGCCAGACAACTCACTACTCCATACTCACCGCAGCAGAATGGAGTGGTTGAACGAAGAAACAGAACAATAATGCCCACTATTCGTCGTATGTTAAAGGCAACAAAGATGCCACAAGATTTTTGGGGGGAAGCAGTCAGACATGCCATCTACATACTAAACCGAGTTCCAACCAAGGCTATGACATACAATACCCCTTATGAAGCCTTAAAGGGTATAAAACCCAAAATGGATCATTCAAGAATTTTTGATTGTATAGCATACGCCAAGGTAACCATTCCTAATCCAAATAAGTTAGATGACAGAAGTGTTCAAACGGTTTACCTAGGATCCAAAGAGGGATCAAAGGCATATAGGTTGTATGACCCTGTCAACAACAAAATTTGTGTTAGTAGAGACGTAAAGTTCAAGGAATATGAGACTTGGAACCTGAAACAATACTTGGATGATATAGACAATGGAAAACCAGAATTGACAGACTTTGTAGCACTAGAGACTACTCAAGTCACTCAAAGGGAAGAATCATCCAACTCGGAAGAAGAAAAGGAAGATGAAGCTACACAAGAGGATAACCATCAAGTTAGTCCTCACAATAGTTCAAGTACTAATACTCCAAGAACTAATACTCGAAGAACCTATACCTATGAACCTTACTCATCATAAGTTACGACTTATAACTCATAGAGAAGTTCAACAGAACCTTTTGATCACTAACCTCTATAAGGTTTTAGATTTGAGAGAGATCACATTCAAGGCACCACCTGTAGATGCACATGGATTATATGACGAATTACTTCTAGCAGAAGAAGAACCTAGAAATTACAAGGAAGTTGCCGAAGATAAAAGATAGATTGAAGCAATGGAGTTAGAGTTGGAATCCATTAACAAACACTACACATGGAGACTACCTGACGACCACAAACAAGTAGGTCTTAAATGGGTATTCAAGAAAAAGCAAGATGCTAACGGAAAGATTACAAAGCATAAGTCTCGCTTAGTAGCGAAAGGCTTTGTGCAAGAACAGGGGATGGACTTTGACGAAGTCTTTGAACCAGTAACCCGAAATAGAGATTGTTCGTCTTGTTCTAGCATATGCTGCCTACAATGAGGAACCGAGAAGAAAGTGTACAAGCTCTCTAAAGCATTGTATGGACCGAAACAAGCACCACGTGCATGGAATATCAAGTTAGATCACACTTTGAAGACACTAAACTCACAAAGAGTAAAGGAGGAGACCGGGTGAATCCAACTGAATACAGAAGCTTAATAGGATGTTTGAGGTACTTACTGCATTCAAGACCAGATCTGAGTTACTCAGTAAATCTACTCTGCCGATTCATGCAAGAACCAAAAGACCATCACATGAAGGGAATCAAACAAGTACCGCGCTACATCAAAGGAACTAAAGATCATGGAATAACCTACAAGAAGACCGGAGGTTGCAAGATAACAGGTTATAGCGACAGTAGTTAGGGTGTCAACACAAAGAAAGGAAAAGGCACAACATGATATGTTTTCTACATTGTAAATTCCCTAATTACTTGGTGTACTCAGAAACAACAAATGGTGGCACTATCATCATGTGAATCAGAATTCATAGCAGCCACTGCAGCTCAAGCACTATGGTTACAAAGATTACTCAAGGAATTAACGGGATAGAAAGAAGAGAAGATAACTTTAATGGTAGATAACATCTCAGCAATAACATTAATGAAGAATCCAGTGTTTCATGGAAGAAGCAAGCACATAGATAGAAGATATCACTTCATCAGAGAATGCGTAGAGAACAATCAAATTCAAGTTGAACATGTAAGCGGTGAAATACAAAAAGTAGACATACTGACAAAGGCACTAGCAAGAGTCAAGTTTATCACAATGCGATAACTGCTTGGCGTTCAAGATATGAAGAATGAAGATGATAATGATTAACGGGGTGAATGTGAGATTAATCACAATCATCTTAGTAAATAAAAGTCCAAGGGTTTATTGTGTCAATGTCTAAAGTTAAGGTTTAGTGTCTAATATCATTGTATATAGTTCAGGGGTTGTAAGTGTCAAAATTGAAAATGTTTAACTGATCTAGATGGGTTGTGACGTTTCACCAGAAGGATACGTCGTTCCATCATGTATAAAGCGTCGAACATGTACTAGAAATCAAATCAATCGATTGTTTAGTTTGTGCCGAATTGTTGTGTTTTTGTTCATAGAATCATCGATCTAAACCAAGATAGAGAGTCATGCATTAGTTTTCCTTTATACCTTTCAATTCATGATTATTAATTAAGAGTCAAGCTGAGTTATACCATAACCTCTTGTGATCTTCAAGCATTTGTAAAATCTGCACCACGATTCGTAGCAGAGCTAATCCACTGCTCGTGTACCAAAGAATAGTCGATCCAGAATAAACATGATTGATGTAAATGTTGTAGGAGAACGTTCGTAAATTTAAAATAAAATAAATATTTTACTTTATGGTACGATTACAACAAAAGAAATCTAATCTATTACAATACAAGGAAAAGTAAAATCTACTCCTATCAATACAAATACAAGGAAATGAACGAGTTACGATGCATGGAAGGAAAATAAATTACAATACAATTACAAGAAACAAAGAAAATTCAATTACAAGAATTGGAAGAAATAGACAATAGATACAGTGATGAAAGTTTTATGAAGTTTCAAAATGGTTTTGAGAATTATGAGATTAAGACAGAAAAATAGAGAAAGTTTTGTTAAAATGTTTGAGTAAAGAGGAAAACACAAAATCTTTGGCGAAGGATTCGGGTTAAAACCCGGGTCCCTTAAAACAAATTCCGGGTCTACCAAAGATCCCGTTTTGTTTCCCAGGGTACAATCACCTAAAACGTATTGTACGACCGGGATAACTCTAAGCTTTAAGTTACCTTCGAGTTCTTGAACTTCTTGACGAACGAGATGAAGATTGGTGAAAATGATATGAAGATGAGGAAGAGAGAAAGAATTCTAAATATTGAATTCGGTGTGTTTTGCCTCAACCAATAAGGCTGTATTTATAGTGGTGGGAGTGACTTGTTGAGCACTCAAATAATTTGTAGTCAAACTTTGTATTAAACGTCTTTAATGCAATTTAATTTCTAATTAACGTGGAATTACCTTAATTAGCTCAAAACGCGTTTACAGCTGTCATTCCGGAGGAAATCCGCGTAACAGCTGTTTTCCGGAAGAACTGATCTTCTGGTTTAACTTTCGCTTGAACTTCAACCGGGACTCCTTTTCGCTTCGGGTGAACTCACGCACGGTTCTGCTTGAACCAGTTGGCTGAACCACACCGGTTCAACCTTCCGGCTAAACTGGTTCCGCTTGAACCTATCCGCCTGGGCAGCACGCGACGATGCGAAGTACAAAGTGCGCCATCAAAGCGCCACATTACGCCCATACGCCCACACCACGCGCGCACCCCTCAGGGTCCAAGGGATGTGTCTTACTAAAGGAAACAATAGTTGGTAAGGTTTCCACTTTATAAACCACTTTTGGTTTCATCCCCCAACCAATGTGGGATGAGTCCACATGCTATACTTAGCATTTTCTCTCTTATTTTTGTAGCTTTCACTGCAACAAGACCTCAACTTTGAGCTTCG
Source organism: Deinandra increscens subsp. villosa (assembly GCA_039602395.1). Classification (NCBI taxonomy): domain Eukaryota; kingdom Viridiplantae; phylum Streptophyta; class Magnoliopsida; order Asterales; family Asteraceae; genus Deinandra; species Deinandra increscens. The sequence goes on along the minus strand of JBCNJP010000008.1, from coordinate 66,281,825 downwards.
ATATCTCATTCATACAAGCTCCATTTTGGACGTGGTTTGGTGCGTTGGAAAACCCTTACAACGTAGTACACAAAACTATATATATGTTATTTGTATTCTATTTTAGTCTAAAGTTGGTGAAAAATTCATTTTCACACTTAGTGAAAAAATACATTTTTCACTAGTTTTTCTCCTAAAATTCCAACAAATGCTACTCCCCATAATGAAGACGCGATTGTGACTGCCAAATCAAGGGGTATCATGCAATCTGGTCAGAAGTTGACCGAGACAAATTACATCACGCGGCCAATCATTGCGGAAGCGGTTATGGATGATCAAGGAATATGAGAGGCTCACCAACCAGCAGCAGGGGCTGCAGTTGATGAAAAGAAGAACAAATCGGCAATGTCTTTCTTGTTTAAAGAAGTCTCGAAAGAAGTGCTTTCACGAATTGCTCAATACAAAAGTTTGTGAAGGAGATTTAGGAATCCTTAAAAGGGTCGCTATGTGGGGGAAGAAAGAGTTTGGAGGGCGAGATTACTGACCTTGAAAAGAGAGTTCGAGATGTTCACTATGAAGGATGAAGATACCGTGATTAGTTGGGAAGCTGACAGTGATGATTTCGAAGGCAACAAGCCTTGGTTCAACCATCAATAACATAACTCTGGTCAAGAAACTCTTGGATATACTCCCTTAAAAATATTTCCAATTAATGGTTTCAATTGAGCAGACTAACGATCTAGAAACAGTGACCTTCCAAGATGCAGTTGGAAGACTCTTGCTTACCGATTGAAAGTCATTGGTCTATAGGCAAACAAATCCTATGTTATCTTCATGGCAGTGTTGCTTACCGGACAGGCATGAGGATTAGCACTTCATGCCTTCACAAATGCTCGTTAGAAAAGTAATTGACAAACATCTTCTCATTGCGCCCACTTTCTAACGCCAAGTTTTTTCTTCTTAGTTCTTAGTATCTAGGTACATTTTGTTCCTTGCCCTTAGCTTGCACCGGCATATTAGAGTTATGTTCTTCCATGTAATTAATATAGACTTGAGGTTATCTATGTGTAATTCTGACTTCATAGATAGAGGTCTATGTAACCATATTATTAACATAGTCAATATACATTTCTTTTATGGTTGAAAGTAATCAAATTTGATATTTTTCTTCTTTTACAATCTAGATCTATAATTATGGAAAATCTCTCCACTTCTCTTCCATTAGAGTTTACCAAGCTTCGATACATTCAAATTTTGTAAGAAAAAGATCTTCGTTTGATAAGACAATAATCAATACACTTTTTATTTTTAATGTAATGGCCATAGTTAGATGATAATTGTTTTATTAATGCAGGAGTCTCAATAGTAACTACCTTAGTGGAACTATACCACCGCAATGGGCAACTATGCGCTTGAGCATGCTGTAGGAATCATTTATCGTCATGATTGGCAGTTTTTCTCCAAAATAATTATTTCTTTAAGATTATAATAATTCTTTTTTTCTCTTTGTTTCTAGTAACATTTATGCTAACTTCTAATTGTGTATATATGCAGTACACTCAACGGAAACCGGTTATCTGGACCGTTTCCAACAACTCTCGCCAGAATAACCACCCTTGTAGATTTGTATGCCACATCATACTTTTTTATTGTTATAATAATAATCAGGGAGGTTCATTTGAGAACTATAAGTTCTCAGTCACTAGTTTGAGAACTATAAGTTCTCGGTCACTAGTTATATATTCAAAGTTCTCAAAATCAAATGTTCCCAATATAACTTAACACTATAATATTTATAATAAAGGATAGAATTATAACATGAAGTAGCTTTACTTATATTTGATTATGAATTGCGTTATTTGTTTCGTAGGAACATAGAAGCAAATCACTTTTCAGGGTCCATACCGGAAGAGATTGGAAACTTAACAAATTTGATGAGGCTGTACTTTATTTATTATTTTAACTTTTTAACCTCTATTTTTATCTTTTAACAACACGAGAAGGAAAAATTATAGATCAAAATTGTAAATCTTTCTTAAATTTTACCTAAAAATGTTATAATATTCTTCTAAAACCTTGTGTTCCTAGTGCTATGTCCTCCAATGATTTCACTGGACCACTGCCTCCGACACTTGCAAAACTTACCAACTTGATTGATCTGTGAGAATAAATCTTGTAAACTTGGTTGATAATCCATAAAGATGGGTGATTTGTACACCACCACTGTGTTTTCAAGTTCACTTAAGGAGATAAGGAAGGAGATAAGGAGAGAAAAGAAAAGAAATGAAAGAAAAGAAAAGAATGGCAATGATCCTATTAGACTAAGCAAATAAATGTATACAAGTGTGGGGACGGTTTTGGGTAGGGTAGGGACAAGGTGGTGGTGTGGGGACATACTGGTAGCCGGGTGGTGGGGGTAGGAAGGAGGGTGGGATGGGTTGGATGGGTTGGAGAGTGTATCCGGGTGGTGCAGAAGGTGGTGGTGGTCCCCGATTGCCACGGACAGAGCCTTTTCCCCAACCGCGACCGAGACGATTATACGAGCCACGTCCGCGACCCGTGTAACCGCCGGAGCCTCGGACGGAGCTGCGATAATCCGTGGACCCGCGACCGATAGTAGTAGGGGCAGGTGGGTCGGTCGGCGGGTCAGCGGAGTTGGTGGCGACGTGGAGGCATGTAGCAGGGGTGTTTCTTTAATGGTTTCTGCAGGTTTCCTCTAGAATTAATTTGGACCTTGCCTCTTGAAAGTCGGGAAGAGGGTCGGTCTGTTGAAGTAACATGGCGACGCCGTCAAACTGCTCACTCAAACCTGCAAAGAGTTGAAGAACTGAACGTTGATTAGAAACAGGAGCATCAACGTTAGAGAGTTGATCCGATTGTTCCTTAATGGCATGACAATAGGCGGAAACATCAGGATAATCAACAAGTTTTATGTTGGAAAACTTGTGAGTAAGATGGAGAGCCCTGGTGTTCTTGTTGTTATTAAAGATGTCATGTACCGCCTTCCACGCAGATGCAGCAGTGTGTTTTGATTTCATGATAGTACCCAAAATGGTGGGCGCGATCATGCCATAGATCCATTGAAGAACGATGGCATCGATGCGTTTCCACAGTTTAAGATCGGTAGAAGAGGAGGTCTTATCTGTGGCTGCCGCTGGCGGTTCCGAAGTTTCCAGATGTTCGCTGCAATCAAAAGCTTGACAGTGAATCCTGAATAGTTCCACCCACGACACGTAGAGACTATCATCCATCTCTAATCGAAAGGGGATGAAGTTCTTAAATGTTCGTGACGGTTAAAGCCGGGTGAATGCTTTCCATCGTAACAGAGAGAAGAAAAAAAAAATAAGAAATACGATGAAGAAGAGGGTGGAATGAAGGTTGGAGGAGACGGAGATGAGTGGCACCGGCAGGAGGAGATCGCCGGAAAAGCAGAGACTGGGCGGAAGGCTAGGGCCGGCAGGGTTTTAGGGAGGAAAGGTGAAAGGCTCATGATACCATATTGGAAGATGTTTGGTGAATTGATTTCGTGAGATTCATTGATTCACAAATCCTATAAATAATTACATGAGGCCACCTATGTTACAGCTGTATCCTTATAGGATAATAAATGTATACAAGTGTCCTACAACTATTTGCTTAGTCTGATAGATCCATTTCCTTTTTATTTCCTTCCAAATCAAAAGGAAAGAAAAACACAAGAAAAATAGTGTAGTTTTCCTTCCTTTCCCATTTTCCTTCATTAAGTGAAACTCAAAAACACAATATTTTTATTTCTCTTTCCTTTTCATTTTCCTCATCAAGTGAATTCGGAAATGTGTGTGATAAAATAGGTTTGCTTTCTTCCCATTTTACCCTGTACTTTAATTCTTTAGTTACCTATCTTTTCGTGTAATGACAAAGTGGTGAAACCAAAATTTATTGGTTGTGTATAGATCACATTCCATCCATAAAAGGATTAACATTTTTCTTATCTAGTGAGTTTGTTACATTTTTAGGAGGATAAGTGGCAACAACTTCACTGGAAAGATACCAGACTACATTAGCAGGTGGACACGAATTGAGTCATTGTAAGAACGTGTTACATATTAAATAGTAGAGGGATTAAGATTGTAATAGTGAATTAGTGAGGGTCTATGTTGTAACTTTGGATTAACCTGATTCTACTTAAACTAAGGCATCGACGAATTCAGATAGTTTCTTCCTTTTTTTGTGATTCTTCTCTCTAATCGATCTCTTATGCTTAATTACTATTTGATACGTAACAATGGTAGCCAACCTTTTTATTTATATAGTTTCAAATTTCCATGACTCACTAAGGATGTATTATGATGCAGGCATATGCTAGGTTGTTCCTTTGAGGGGCCCATTCCTTCTAGCATATCTAACTTAACTGAACTGATTGATATGTCTGCTTTTTCCCACTTTATTTATTTATTTTTATTTTTTTTTGGTGTTTTTATTGTGAGGTGGCTAATTGTACAAAATATATTTATTATGTGTTACAGAAGAATCAGTGACTTGAAAGGCGGAGCTTCTACTTTTCCGTTACTGGAGCAAATGACAAAATTGAGTATATTGTGAGTTTTTTTTTTTTTTGGTAGGAAGATTACTTTCTTTTAGCACTCAAGTTAAGTTATTATTTACAATCATGTGGGATTATACAGAATACTTAGGAACTGTTTGATCCATGGGTCAATTCCTAACTTTGTTGGGAATTTGAGATATCTGGAGTCCCTGTAAGTAATTCCAGATTACCTTGCTTCTCTTATGGATTATCACTAAGCCTCACCTTTTGCAAATACAAACCAGTTTTGAAAATTTTATACTTTTAGAAACTGGAATAAAAATGGCGATGCCACACAAGAGTACCATGATGCAATAATTTCATAACGATTGTATTAGCATAAGGCGACGGATTGGGATGACACGCAAAATTCAAAAGTGTACTCCGTGTTTTTTTCTTTATGACAATGTTTTTATGACACAGCAATATGCACGTCATCTACTCTTTATATTTTTTAGAAATTTTGACAGTTTTTTTATGACATGCTTATATACACGTCATAAAAATAGTGTGTCATAATTCACATGTCATTAAAGATTCTTTTCTAGTAGTGTCCAGAGCCTCTATTTAGATAGTTTTGAAACTAATTATCTGTTATTACACTTTAAATTTACATTAATAATTTCCAACTAGAGTTATAATCTGAGGCGCGTTGCAGCGACGTATTAGGATTGATTTTTCTGGCCAAAAATATGAAGCCGACTTGAAGAACAAAATTAACTAGAACAAGTGTGAATTAGTACAATAGTAATACAATGTAAGAACCCACTACATTAGTTTTTAATGGACACTATGTATTTGTAATTTGATTATTACGTATATGTAACCAGGTTATTACGTATTTGTTGCCCGGTTATTAACATCGTCACCTCCGCCTTGCGTCTATTCGAGACACCTACACCTTGAGGGAGTGCACACCACATGCACCTTTGACATCTATGTAACCTGCAAACATTAATTTGCAATTTGGTTTTAAACCCATGATGCCAGCAAGCTTTGCCATTTCGGGAAGATCAAAAATAAAATATATAAGCAATGCTTTGTCGTAACATTTACATATTTACACATATTTTTCAACTCTATTGCTAAATTTAGGACTGGCTGGGAGGTGGCGCACCATCAGCCACCGCGCCGTGCCTGAAAGGTCCGTTTTTGAAGTCATGGTTACATAGTGTGTTTTCTGAAGTATTAACTAAAAAATTAGTAGATCAATTGGTCAAGAGTCTTCATATTTAAACGAGGAGACACTGTTGATCGAATCCTGAAATCGTTAATATATAAATACAGATAATAATAATAATAAAGATTACCTGTAGTGAACTGGTTGAGATCAGCAGCAGTCAGATTATCCATCCTGTTAATAGCCTTGGTTCCCCTTTAGGGTGTATGCTATTGATGGGATGAATTCGTGAGGGTTCACGAATTTAGAGAGAGACGAGACGAGAGAGAGAGGTCGAATATTGTGTAGGTGATTAACCCTTAATCTCTCCAATAAGCTCTATATTTATACACCCAAGGGGAAACCCTAGTCTATCTAATAAGGGTAATTACGTCCATCAAATAATACCAGATAGGGTTAAATAAGTAATTGATTATTTAAGATAAATGATTAAAGGACATAATAAGATTTATATATATATATATATATATATATATATATATCCGAAAATATATATTTAGTATATATATATATATATATAATTACGTCTTACATTCTCCCACTTGGCCGAATGATCATTTATATGAGGTATTAGCTAAGTCTGATCAGAATTTAATACTCATTTCAATTTTAAACCAAAATTGCAGCAGAAAAATACAGTCATAGAGTTGATTATCCAACTCAAGACCCCCATTAATCATACTACAACCCCAAATTTAAAATTCAACATAAATTCAGAATCAATCACAAAATAAGCCCTTAACGTTGATTTATAATAAACTGTCTATATGTCAATAATGCATGCATAACATATTTAGAGACAAAATCAAACGGAAGAGGAAATTAAATTAAAATAAGAAGTATGATATGCTAGTTAAGGTCTTTAGTAAAGCCCATTCTCGAAACAAGTTCTTCGAATACTTTAGTTGGGAGACCCTTAGTGT
>JBCNJP010000008.1:66086934-66274679 GCA_039602395.1 Deinandra increscens subsp. villosa | reverse complement strand
ATGGTGAGATTCAAAGTCAAAATAACATTTTGAAACAAGATGTTATTTACTATAAGAAACAGGTAGAGAAAGTTAGTGCAGAAGTTCTGGAAGAGTGTCGCTTGAGACAATGTCATATAAGTGATTATAACAAATTGTCTGACAAGTACAATGCGTTGCAGAAAGAGTTGTTGGAAGCTAATATGAAAATAGCTGAACAAAAGATTGAGATTTTTTATCTGCAAAGGAAATTGAAAAATTGCAACAATTCACCGACTTTCCTGAATTATTTTTATAAGTTGGAGAAGAGTCAGGAGAATGGTAAAGATGCAAATCTTCATCAAGTTCCTGCTCCTGTGGATATTGAATTGTCTGTTCCAGCTATACCATCTGGTATTGAACATCATGATTATTCAAAATTTGCTGATACCAGTTCAGGAAAGAAATCAAAGTCCCAATCCAAGAAGAATGAAAAGGAAGTTGATTATTGCAAAGGATTGAAATTTGCTTCCAAATCTACATTTCTTGAAAAAGAGAAGGCATTTTATGAATATCCAGGAAACATGAAAGTGCCAAAGTTTTCTAAGATCGTGATAGATGAATCTCTAATTTGCGGGAAGAATGATGTGAAAGGAATCAAGTCTGAATTTACAAAGCTTGCTAAACAAGGTCATGAGATACCAAATTCTGTTCAAGATTCATTTAAGTAGAAGAATGGTGGTTTGGGATTTGAAGAAAAAGAAATGTCGATTAAGGATTTCAACAAGAAGGAATTTTAAGCAAAGAAGATAAAGAAGCAGAAGGTGTTTTCAGATAAGGAGACACAATTTTGGCAGAAGAAAGTATCTTCACCAGATGAAAAGCTTTCCTCTACAGAGTCTTCTTGCATATCTGATGCTACATCACCAGGCGGTAACAATTCAGATTCATTTTATTCTGCTAATTCTAACAGGTTTTATCGTCAAGATAAATTATTTGGTTATGGAGATGATTCTGATTTTTATGATGCTGCAAAATGTTTTCCAAAATTTCATAAAACCAAAGAAATCTAAACCTGTGTTTTCAAAAGTTTATGATGAATGTTTGACTGATCAGTTTGGAAAACCAATTTCAATCAATCTAACTGGTAAAAGACTTTGTTATGTTTGTCGTCAGATGGGTCATTATGCAAATAATTGTCCTACGACAACTAACAATTCATCATCAAATGCCAAACATACAATGTATGTTGATCTTGATGGCATCATTTTTAGTGAACCAATGCCCAATACTAAATTTTCATGGAAAAAGAAGCCTCTTTCGGATAATTTGGGTAGTAGTTCTGATTGTCACTCATCAGTTGATAATGGTTCACTAGAAATCATAAAACCAAAACAGGAATGGAGACAAAAAATTGTCTCCACGGCCAACACAGATATTGCTGAAGACACTGGACGACCTACCATCGTTGGGGATGAGGGTCAGGGTCTTAAGAACTTACTATTTTCCAGTGTTTGCAGGTATTTCAAGAAGACCTGATAGTAATCGAGAGATTGCTGATAGTGAGATACTTGTGGTTTTAATCTCAAATGCATCGTTCTTATCTTTGAAAAACTGATTTTTAAAATAATATCATTTCCAAAAATGTGTCAAGTGTTGATCGATTATTTTCTTTTTGTAATTCATTTTTTCTTTTGTTCATATTTTTAGGGGGAGAACATTTGAAAATTCAAAAAATGAAAAAATAGTATTTGTTTGAATTTTAGGGGGATAAATTTGGAAAATATAAAAAAATGAAAAATTGAGAAATTGATCCGACAAAAGCAAGAAATGATGGTACATCAGCATATATGTTTATCTACCATGGATAGAGTAAGTCTAAAGGCGGTAGGTTCTTGTATGATCTGTGAATGTGCATGACTAATCTGATATCTGCATGTAAGATATAAACATAAAGCTTGCCTGATGATCTTTGGTTGTTTGCTTCTTGATGAATGCTATGTGATGATTCTAACAAATTTAGAATAAAGAGATATCCTGCTGAATGCATGTTTTCATTTTGAAAGATTTAAACTTGTTTGATTTTCTTTATTTTGTCAAACGATCGGACTTTCTCTGCGTATCGAAAGATCGACCTGATTGTTGTTCGTTTGACGTTCTGCTTTATTTTCATTGGTGTTTCGTATAATCCATCAGACTTTCTCTACGTATACGGAAGTATCGACCTGATTGTTGTTGGATTATACAACTTCAACTTGTTTTGCTTTCTTATTTTCTCAAATACTTGGACTTTCTCTGCGTGTCCACAAGACCGACCTGACTGCTAGGTATTTGAGATTCTGCTTTATTTTTGCATGACTCATCAAGGATGATTAAATCTCAAATAAAAGTTACTTCTATATGATAAACATGATAATTTGCTAGTATTTCTGATAGAGTGGAGGCCGAGTTATCAGTGCATGATAAAAATTACTTTAAGCATATCTGAAAATGATAAATATGATTGGTGCATGCTGAAATAAACATAAATATTATCTTGGCTTGCATGATGATTAAGACCGAAATTGAAATATGTTAGATGCGTTATGTCTGATATGATCTCGCGTCGTGATCTTTCTTGCAAAATACCAAAAATAGAGCTTGTTTTTGCATTGCATTTACATTTCATTTCAGAAAAATACAAAAAGATTTTTGATGTGTTTAGCATAAGTTTGAAAAAATCAAAAAGATTTTAGGTTTGTTTTGATATAAACTTTCTAAAAGCCAAAAAGATTTTACTTCTTATTGGTTTTCGATTGATCGACACAAGATACGAAAAATATTTTCAATTCATATATCTTGGATTCTCAAAGAGAAGTTTTGCACCAAGATTATTTATGTTGGACAGGTATTCAAAGGAAAGAGATCATCACAACTTCAAGTATTATGAAGCTGTTGATAAAGAAGAAAGAAATTGTGCATCGTCAAATATTCAAGATCAAGCTACCATCAAGTTGAGGGGGAGTTTGTTCGAAGAATATGTTTAAACTGGCGAACAGATACTGCACATGACGAGGGGGAGTTTGTTGATACATAATATGTGCATCATGTGAAGTATCTGAACGAGACGATGTGAAGATCAAGATACAAGTTCAAGCTGCCAGCCGAGGATCAGCCGAACTCAGAGTTCGGATGGAGTTCGGCCAGACTAGTATAAATAGATAGCTTGTCTTGTAATCAAGCAACTGTAAGAGAGAGACTAGATCTTAACTATGTGTTTTTTAGAGTGTTTCTCTAGAGAGTTTCATTGAGAGTTTGTAATTGAGTCTTTGGTGATTTCAATTAAACAAACTTTATTTACGACTCGTTTTCATCTCGTTCTCACTCTACGATCAAGTAAACCTCTAGTAAGATCCGTCTTACGATTTTTCAACAATAACCAACCCCGGGTTCACCCAACCTGTTTGACTCGTTAAGTAACTTCATTGAGGCAATCTCACTTGTTGTGATGTTGAAATGATCCACAACATATATTGTTAGAACACAGTGCAAATGTAACACAAAACAGTCAAGTATTAGAAGAAAAAGATAAGATATTTCCTGAAAAGAGAAAGGATACAAAAGTCTGTACGAATTACAGATTTCTGTATGAATACATAACTACTCCGGAAATTCCGAAGTAGCTCTGTACAGACTAAATTCTACAGAAATCCTCATTTCTGTAGAAGGCTTCTAATGGGAAGCATTAATGGTCTTCAAAAAAGAGTCCTAAAGGTGTTCCGGACTATCAGAAGACAAAGATTACGAGAAGAACATAATATGTCTTTGTGTGAACAACAAGCAAATTAAACACCAACTTGGCTACATCTTCCTATAAATAGCAAGCTGACTTCACCAAACAAAGTAAGAGAACAAGCATACAATATAATATCTTCTCAAAGCAATTACAACTTACTCCCATAGAAAAGTTATTTCTGTTGATACACTGTTATACTATAAACTCGTGTAAACCTTTATTTACATTTGAAATATACAGAAAATACCTTTTTATGAATTATTGTATTCCAATTTGATTTACTTTCGGCAACTTGTTTATCTTGTTTAAATCAAATTGTGCCAAAATTGTTAAAGAGCCCCTCACGGGACCCAACAATTGGTATCAGAGCAGATTGAATAATCAATCTTCAAAGATCCTGCTCTTTAATTTTTTCTCTCAACACTCTAAAAAAAATGTCTTCAAGTTGGAACAATGGAAAATCACTTGGTTAATTGGCAAAACCCCCTATTCTTGCTAGGGAGGAATATCCACAGTGGAAAATCAGAATTACCAACGTCCTAAAAGAAGTTGATAGCTCCCTATTGGAATGCATAGCCAAGGGACCCCATTGCCCCACAGTTGACATTCCTGAGATAAAGGAAACTGAAACCTCAGCTAGTGTGCTCGCTCGCACCATTCCTAAAGAAAGAAAATGGTGGAGTGAGGAAGACAAGACCAAAGAAATAAATGAGGATAGAGCAAAGACAGTCCTTATCATGGCTTTTCCTCATGAAATATTATGTCAAGTTGACTGCAACACCTCAGCCAAGGGCATATGGGATGCCCTTGAGAAACTCTTTGATGGGGGGGGGGGGGGGGATCAAATGAAAAGAAACAAAAGAACTAAAGCACTAAACAAATATGAATCTTTCAAGTCACTCCCAAGCGAGTCACCTTAAACACCTACAATCATTTTGCCACAATAGTTAACAATCTAAGAAAGTTCAATGTTTCTAAATCTAATGAGGAAACTAACATTAAATTTATTAAAAGTCTTCCTTATGAATGGAGAAGTCTAACCATGACTCTTCAGTCAACTTTGGATTTAGAAGAAAAAATCTAAATGATCTCTTCTGTATTCTAGACTCTCAAGAATCTAAAATACTGGACATATCAAAATCCAAAGTGGATACACTGGCTCTTTACTCTGAAAAGAGGAAAATAAATACCAAACAAGAGTCAAACCACTCAAAAAGGAAATAATTAAGTGACTTAGAAAATGAATATTCTGAAAGTGAAACAAAAATGAGTCATTTGAAAAATCACTGGCATTACTGACCAAACAGTTTGGTAGATTCAAAAACAATCCTTCCTGGTCAACCAGAAACAATTTTTCAAAAAAGAAAATAGCAAGAAAGAGTCATCTGAAAACAAAAAACTTGAAGTTGGCAAGAGTGAGATAAAACGCTTCAAATGTGGAATAATGGTAACTATGCCTCAGAATGCAAAAACAAAAGACTCAAAGATGCTACATACTATAAACAGAAATATGAACAGGCCATGCAGAAAGAAAAGGCATTAATGGCTGAGATTGAGAACTAGGACTTAGAGTCATCATCAGATGAAGCATGCCATTCCAACAGATGTTTCATGACCAATGATGAATCTCTCCGATGATCTCTCTGAAATTTCACATGGAAAACAAGTAAGTTCCTCTCACACTGATCTAATCTTTCAATTCAACAACATGTCAATAAATTACAAAGTTCTTTAAGAAAACTCTGAAAGAAACAAACTTCTAAATAAAAACAAGTTTAAAACTTTTGAAGAAGAAATTAGCTCTCTCCTATCTGAACTTCATCAACTAAAAGAGGATAGATAAAAAGAATTGTTAAGATTGAGACAACTAGAAACACAAAACTTGAGCAACAAAGCTAAAACTGATCACTATGAGACTGAACGTGCAACTTTATATCAAAGGTTGCACATGGAAACAATAAAAATAAACGGCCTAATAAATGCTCATGATCAAACAGAAAATATGACAAACACACTAAGGAATTGTGGTCAAGGGATCGGGTATGTACAAGAGACAAAAAACTCCAAGACTGTCTTTGTAAAAATTAGCAGTCAAAATGAATCACAACTGGACAACTATGCCAAAAACAAAAGCCCAGTTTCTGAAACTTCAATTAACACTCGGGCCAACGTTGATGACTATAACAAAACCAAATCTGAGCCAACCAGCTCCTCAAGTCGAAATCTTGAAAGTTTTGGAGAAAGTACCATATACAAGCATTGCATGTGTAATAAAATGGTAAAACTGATTGGAAAACACTACAACATAAAACAAATGCACTCTGCAAACTCTAACATCTCTTTAAGTGTGTCTTCCAAGTCTGTAAAAATAAAAAGAAAGAAAGAAACCACTGGAACAATAACAAAAACAAATGGGTTCCAAAAACCAAATAAATACTTTTTTAAAAGTTAACAGATATTTTTCAGAATTTCTGAAGAACATCTGTACCAACTAAAGGACTCCCATCCGAGCACATATCTAGGGGGAGTCTTTTCTTTTTTTCGTAACATGTTCCTTATCAGTATTTTTTCTCTTTTATTTATTTCTTCTAATATCAATAAATGATCTCAAAAAGACACTTGTCACTTTCTGAATCTCTCTTAGAAAATTGACTTTCTCTTCCTGATAAGAAATGATGTCCATCAAATCACATGCTTAAATGACAATAGGCATATCAGGAAACAAATCTTTGTGAGTTAAGGCACCCAAAAGAAGTAATAATAACTCTAAAATAGGAAAATAATGAAAATAAGAGTTAATTACCTCTCACAAACCATCCCAACTACCTCCATCAGAAGCCTAAGCAGCCGACAAAACCCAAAAGTTTTACTGACAATTATCCAGACCTCTGAACTCTTCCCGATTACAAATAGATGGATATCACTCTCCAGTCATCCAAGTTCATATCCAAACAAACCCAATATTCACTCAAATCTTCATCAGAAAATAGACTTTCGAGCTTTGTTAAAAAGACAAGCATTCCAAATCCCACTTCTCCAAACTCACAACCTTTGTCTTCATACTTCCAACCATCAGCAAACCTTTACCAGAATGATGAGGTTCTTGCAAACCTGCGCCATTGGCTTTGCACTTACTCAAAACACTCCCTTCAGATACGAGTTTTTGAGGGAATTCTGGGTCAATGCAAGATGCGACCCCAACCTACCTGGAAGTCCAATAAGAACACGAGTAAACCACCTCTCCTTTGAATTCACTGAGGACTCCATTCGATCTGCTCACAATCTAAATGACAGAAATGGAGTCACTCACTTCAACACGGCCCAAGTCACTGAAACCTTCTTTGACATTGGGTATGATGGAGAATTTTTCGAAGAACATGCCAATAAAATTTACCTTCCCCCCATCTGGCAATTCTTCTTCTCTCAAATTTAACTCTGCTTCTCCCAGGTCAATAATCATCATCTTGTTTACCACGATACCCAAATGGTCATGCATGCTCTAATTCACGGACTGGACATGAACTTCTCTCACTATCTTCTACAGAACATTAAAAACAACGGCTACCTCCCTGTAGAAGAGTATATATCCCAGTTTTGTGACAAGCATAATTTGCCAGGCCAAGCAATGGGAAGGAATTCCTCGCAACTATCACACCCAACTCTTACCCTCTCAAAGGTATCTTGGTCTTCATATCACTGGACTTCCAAATGACACAATAGAGGAAGAAGATGAGGGCCTAAGACCTATCTCTCATAACAACATTCTCCTCCAACTTGAAGCCAGAGCACATCCTCTTGTGCCCACCAGAATTATCCTACCCTGTACTTGTAGAACTGCATGCACTCACTTAAACTTAATGTTTAAATGAGTTATGTACTAGGTGTTTTTTGTTGAAATAGAATCTTTTGGGGTTGTTGCAAGAAAAAGCTCAAATTGTGTTTATTTAAAACATCACAGCTGAAAATTATGTGCTTTCTCACTGAGAAACGAGTCATACAGAACAACTCTAGAATTTCCAAAGTAGTTCTGTACGGAAGCTAAAGTGCTAGTATGAAACAAAAAGGGGAAGAAATTTTTTTTGATGCACTCTCTCACACTCACACACACACACACACAAAAGGAGGGGGAAAGGTTGAAGAAAGGGAAAGAAGGATGAAAAAGGAGAACAATAATATCCACTGTGGTTGTTGAAGAACACATTTGATTTCTGCTGAATTCCTTTTCTCTCAAAATTTGAGATCAAAATTAATCCTTCATCAAGATCACTAGTAATCCCAAACGACAATAAAGATGTTAAAAGCTCCCAACAAATAGGAGCGTAACTTTTTCAGTTACGAGGAGAATAAATGATCCAACGGATATCCGTTTCACTACCCAGTTAATCCAATCGGTGAAAAATAGCCGTTAAAAACCCTAGAATCTCTCTCCTACCATAAAAACCTCACTCACTCTCCAAATCAAATATTGTTCCTAAAATCATCATCTTCACCAAGCAGAGCATCTCTTCGAAATAATCAATATGGCATCATCTTCTCAAATCTCCCTATTCAGAACATTCAACATCGAGCAAAACAATATGCGAGTAAACCTAAATTCACCGGCTTACTCCAACGATGTAAAAATTATCATATAAGCACTTCGTTACTCACCTCTCATGACAGCTCTCACTGAAGATGAATAATCACCAACGAAATTCTTTTGAATGTCTGGTCAACCATAACAGTAAAAACAGAAACTATGAACATGTTGGTATGGATTGATTCTCTCATTGAAAACCAAGATCGATCCACAACAACTCTACAGTTCTCAGAAGAAGACTTCAGACAAGTTGTTGACCTCAAAGCACCAGAAGATCCTGCTTAACCTCAAATAAAACAGAAATCCTCGAGATCATCAATTCATTAAACAAAGGAACAAGATTTACCACAGTCTCTGGAATGAACATCAATCAACTGGAGAGAAAGTGGAAGCTGATGATGCACACTCTAATCTACAGCCTAACAGCTAAAGTTGGATCATCAGATCAGGCTAGTGAATCAGTATAATCCATAATGGTCTCCCTAATCTTGAATAAAAGAATAGATTATGGAGCAATATTGTGGAAGAATCCGGTGAAAAGAATTAAAGATAAACACAAGGAAAAGAAAGAAACTGACCACATTCCATATATCAGATTCCTTTCTCTTCTCATCTTCAAAGAATCTCAGAAAGAATCATTAGCTATGATAGGATCTAAACACAAGTCAACCACTCTAAAGATTCTGAAGAAGTTTGAATTGTTGTCTTCCAATTTGATTTACTCTCCACAACTTGTTTATCTTGTTTAAATTAAATTGTGCCAACATTGTTAAAGAGCCCCTCACGGGACCCAACATATATGACACACTATATTCATGGCTATAAGCAATTATCATGGTTAGGACTCTATGCACACTACAACACTAGTTTTTAAGCCCCTATTATGCTTATATCATCACATTACATTTTACTTGTTTTTATTGGGACTAAGTCGTATGTTTATAAACACTTCATTCAAATTGTCATTTAGGTTGATTTACCAATTTATTTCACATTCCTGTGACTTTTTGACCCGTTTGGCCCGTTAGGACAGGTCCATGTCCTTGGTGCCACCCAGTTTACTCTTTGACCATTTCAGTCCCCTTGATGATCAATGGTTCTATAACCATTTATGATCACCAAGTATTTGTTGCATGGTGATGGTTCCTTTGCACCATTTACACCCATTGCAACTTACTAACTCATGTCTTGCTCTCTTCGAATCATATCTATAGCCAAGTATTAAATTGGTGGACCTTCTGGCCTTTAGGCTTCCTGGTTCCTAGAACCATTCATCACCCAACAAGTTTACCCATAACTTACATATTTAAAAGCTAAGTAAGCTTTCGCAATATCATATCTAAATATTCTTGTAACATAAACAATGTTACCTTTAGAGCTTGAACCTCTACTTCCACCAACACCGTGGTTACTTCCTTGTTCAACTTGATCACCTAATAGGTCACTAACCATGTTAAGACCTTTAACAACATAGCATTATTATCACATTTTCATTAACATGATTTCTATGCTACACATCTACATTTTCACATATTTGACAACCAATCATATTCACCATGTTCAATTCCTACATACATGGTTCCATAATGTCGCAATATCAATTTAGCATTCACCAACCAATTATAGCTATAGATCATAATTTTATCAAGGTTGGGTCAATTTGGGAACATGTTGTTCTCTATAATCATTTTAGCTCAAAGTCTAGCAAATTTGACTACTTTACCAATATCTTGGTTCTCTTAGGCATTTTATCAAACACCTTGTGTGCATACATGTATGCACACATATAACCCAATCCCTTGAACCTCCCAATTGGCCATTTAACATGGTTTAGGTGAAATCACCTCTAACCCATCATCAATTCATCATGTAGCATCAAATTCAAGTTAGAAATCTATTACTAGAATTAATTTTATGACTTTACTAAGTAGTCATCTACATGGTGGTTCAAGTGTAAGAATTTGGTGACTACTTCACCAACTGTTTATCAAACTAGCAAGTTATGTAACAATTAAGGTTCCTAACACCATAGGATTCACAATACATTAGGAAATTGCAGATTTGAGGTCCTAATTTCGTGACCTACACATGCTAGGTTCATAGGATTTTACTTGACACACTAAGGATGATGAGGGGTGATTAACTACTTCAAAACCAAGATTGCATACCAAAATCGCAGCGTGGATCCCTTGGATTGCAGAATTTTGAGAGGAGCTAGATGGAGTTTGATCTCCAGGTCGTATTCACGACCTCCCCTCTTTATTTTTCTCTTTTTGTTTACCCATTTAACCCCATGTTTACACATGGAAACAATTTCTACTAACATAAGGGGTTATTTTAGTTACGAGAATTTTTACTTAACTGACGTTCTAAATTATCTAAAATTTGGGATGTTACAACTCCACCCCTCTTAACGGGAAGTTTTAAATTATCTTAAATTTGGGATGTTACAACTCCACCCCTCTTAACGGGAAATTTTAAATTATCTAAAATTTGGGATGTTACAACTCCACCCCTCTTAAAGGGTTTTCATCCTCAACTTCCCACGTCAAGTCAGAGCCTTTTTCTATGCTCTCATTGAATTAATAATTGGTTCACTTCTTTATTTCGCAATTTCTTCGCCTTGCGATCTAGAATCGCGATAGGCCTTTCCACATAGTTGAGTCTTTTACCGACAATCAAATCATCTAAAGGCATGTAGGCACTCTCATCCGCCAAGCACTTTCGTAGATGAGACACATGGAATGTGTTGTGGATTCCGCTTAAATTTTCCGGTAGTTCCAACTCTTACGCATTATCACCCACTCGGGCCAAGATTTTGAAGGGTACTATAAACCTAGGACTTAGCTTACCCCTCTTTCGGAAACGAATCACACCCTTCCAAGGGGATACTTTTAACAACACCATATCACCCTTTTTAAATTCCATAGCCCTTCGCCTTTTATCTGCGTACGACTTTTTCCTATCTTGGGCCACCTTCAAGCGAGCCCTTATCATATCGAGCTTCTCCGATTCTAGTTTAACGACTTTCTTACTAGCTAGCTCGCATTGGCCCACTTCACCCCAACACATGGGTGTTCGGCATTTTCTACCATATAGCATTTCATATGGTGGCATCCCAATGCTCGAATGGTAACTAATGTTGTAAGAAAATTCGACAAGAGGAAGGTAATGATCCCAACTCCCACCAAAGTCAATAGTGCATGCTCGTAACATGTCTTCAAGTGTTTGGATGGTTCTTTCACTTTATCCATTCGTTTGCGGGTGGTATGCGGTACTAAGTAAAAGCTTTGAACCCAACCACTCCTGAAATTCTCTCCAAAAGTGGGAGGTGAATCGGGTATCCCGGTCGGACACAATCGATACTGGAACACTATGGCGTGATATTATCTCATTGATATACACATCCGCCATCCTTTCTGAGGAGTACGTTTCCCGGATCGGGATAAAATGAGCACTTTTGGATAATCTATCAACAACAACCCATATTGCATCAAAGCCTTTGGGTATTTTCGGTAATTTAGTGAACAGATCCATAGTTACGTGCTCCCACTTCCATGTAGGAATTTCTAACAGTTGGAGCTTGCCATAAGGCTTTTGGTGCTCCGCCTTGACTTGTGAACAAGTCAAACATTTCCCCACGTACTTGACTATGTCCCGCTTCATACCGGGCCACCAATAGTCGCGTTTCAAGTCGTGATACATTTTTATCGCCCCCGGATGAATCAAGTACCGTGACTTATGGGCTTCATCTAGCAACAATTTCTTCACTTCACAAGTGTTTGGAACCCAAGTTCTCCCGAATTGGGTTTTAAGCCCACTTTCTTCTTCCACCAAGTTTTTCACTTGGCCCACAATTCGTTCTTTATTTTGGTTCTCAACCTTCACAGCTTCCACTTGAGCTTCTTTAATTTTGGTGATTATATCAGATGTCACCTCCAACTTCATTGACCGCACCTTTACAGGAGCGTAATCCCCGTTTCTACTAAGGGCATCCGCCACCACATTGGCCTTGCCTGGGTGGTAGTGGATTTCGATCATAATCGTAATCCTTGATGGTCTCGAGCCATCTTCGTTGTCTCATGTTTAACTCTTTTTGTTCGAAGAAGTATTTGAGACTTTTATGGTCGGTGAAGATTGTACATTTCACCCCATATAAATAATGTCGCCATATTTTTATGGCGAGCACCACCGCCACCAACTCCAAATCATGAGTTGGGTAGTTTTATTCATGAACTTTCAATTGTCTTGAAGCATAGGCTATCACTTTGTCTCGTTTCATTAAAACACAACCAAGGCCCAACTTTGATGCATCCGAGTAAACCACCAAATCTTTTGTTCCCTCCGGAAGGGTTAAAACCGATGCTTGCGTCAATTTCTGTTTAAGGCTTTGAAAAGCCTCTTCTTGCTTGGCACACCACACAAACTTGGTGTTTTTTCGGGTTAGTTTAGTCATAGGTAGGGCTATCTTCGAGAAGTCTTGTATAAATCTCCAATAGTAGCCTGCTAACCCTAGAAAACTCCGCCATTTTGTCAGATTCTTTGGGGGTTCCCATTTTGTAACGGCTTCAATCTTTCCCGGATCCACCATAACCCCTTCAGCACCGATGACATGGCCTAGGAATTGCACCTCCTTTAGCCAAAATGCACATTTGGAGAATTTTGCGTATAGCTTTTCCTCCCTTAGTTTTTCTAGTACCTCCCGTAAGTGTTTAGCGTGCTCCACTTCATCTCGGGAGTATACCAGAATGTCATCAATGAACACAATCACCGAATTGTCTAACATAGGCTTACACACCTGTTTCATAAGATCCATGAAGGTCACGGGTGCATTAGTGAGTCCAAAGGACATCACTATAAATTCATAATGCCCGTTTCTTGTTCTGAAGGCCGTTTGGCAGCATCTTCCTCTTTCACCTTCAATTGATGGTACCCCGAACGTAGGTCTATCTTTGAGAACCATTTTGTCTCTTGGAGCTGGTCGAACAAATCGTCAATTCTGGGTAATGGATACCTATTCTTTACTGTGAGCTTGTTCAACTCTCGGTAGTCGATGCACATCCGCATGCTACCATCCTTCTTCTTTACGAATAACACCGGAGCTCCCCACGGAGAGACACTCGGCCGTATGAACCCTTTATCCAATAACTCCTAGATTTGAGTCATCAGTTCTTGTAATTCCATCGGTGCCAACCTATAATGAGCTTTGGCCACCGGCTTAGAATTTGGCACTAAGTCGTTTGAATTCCACCTCTCGATTGGGTGGTAACCCCGGTAAGTCATCCGGAAATACATCTTTAAATTCTTGCACCATGGGTAGTTTGTCTATTGCGGGACTTTGCATTCTGGTGTCCGCCACCATAGCCAAGTAGGCATGGCACCCGTGAATCATGAGCTTTCTAGCTTCCATCATCGTGCATAAAATTGGAGCATTTTGCTTTTCACCATAAATAGTGACTTTGCTCCCCTTTGGCGAAGATATCTCTATCGCCTCCCAGTCACATATGACCTTTGCGTGGTTACGGGATAGCCAATCCATTCCCACCACCACCTTGAATTCTCTCATCGCCATTGGTATGAGATCTATCAAGTATTCCTCATTGTCGATGGAGATTTTGCATCCCTGACATACATAAAAACAAGAATACTTTTATCATTAGCTATTTCTACCTCTAAGGGTACATGCAAATTTTCAATTATAAACAAAGGGTGCTTAATAAAATCACATGAAACAAATGATCTATTAGGTCCCATATCAAATAATACGTGAGCAGGTATCGAATTAATAAGAAATGTACCTTCAATCACGTTGGGGTTTGATTTGGCTTCTTCGGCCATGAGTTGGAATGCCCGGCCCGTGGCTTTTGGCACTTCCATCTTCCCCCCACTTCTTGCCTCCTCTTTATTGAGTTTTGGGCATTTGGACTTCTTGTGCCCGGTCTGGTAACAATTAAGGCACCGTGGCGGTTCGGATGGGCAATTGGAAATAACATGGCCCTTCTTGCCACAGTTTAAACTGGGGCGGTCTTTAAATATGCACTCTCCCGAGTGCCCTTTGCCGCAAACTTTACATTTTGAACCGCCTCCTTTTGTGTCCTTCTTCTTGGACAAATCACCCACTTTTTGCTTTTTGGGAGGGTTCGGATCCCCCCTAGTGGGTTTTCTTGCCACCCGGGCCTCTTCCCGGATTAAATCATTTTCTCTCGCCCGAGCGGCGTTGATCATTTGTTCCACCGAGGTGAACTGGTTGAGGGGTATAAAGTTATTTATCTTCTCCTTCAACATGTTCCGGTAAAAGAACATCCATGCCCCCTCAATGGGTAGCACATCAGAGCAAAACTTTACCCGATCATGATAAATACCGGTGATCTCGTCAACGGTTTGAGTCTCCCCTTGTTCCAACTTGAGGAACTATTGCTTCAATTCATTGACCGCAGAGGGTGGACAATGGTGTTCAATAATGAACTTTATTTTTCGCCCAAGTTAGGGCGTCTGCCACCTCCTGACCCTTTTATAGGACTTTTGCATCCCACCAATCCTTTGCCCGATCTACTAGTAGACTCGTGGCATAGATAACTTGATCCACTTCCTCGCAATGCCATCTTCTGAATACCCCCTCTACATTGGTCACCCAGCGGTGACTAGCTATCGGGTCTGCATCACCCCTATATTGTGGGGTTTGCACGCCATAAAGTCTTTGAAGGAGCTACCCTTCTTCTTTAGAGAGCTTGTCTCCCCTTTATCAAGGAGAGCTTTCTTGAACTCCTCGAACTTCTCGTTCAAGGTTTTTAGCAGTTCCTTCTTGATCTTGTGCGCATACTCGGGAATAGCCGTTTGAATGGCACTCCCACTTCTTTAGAGATTTGGGCTCTCAAGGCATGCCTTCTCTGTTCCTCTGTGAGATCATCGCCATCACGGTCCGTTATTGATCTACAGAATTAAAGTTTTCATTAGCTTAACATCTCTCATTTACCTTTGCCCACAGCAAGGTCTTCATACATTATATTAGTCGTGGCCAATATCCTCTCACAGGTTTATACGAGGTTTCTAGCCTTAGCGTTACCCCGTTTATACCTGGGACACTTCACTCACGCACTTCCCTGTTCATGTGTGAGAAAACCTCCCCGTGCGTTTCCCCAAGTGATAGCTAATAACTCTGCCTTTACCAACATATAGGAACTATTATTCCTATTAAACACAGACAATAACGATCAATTTATGGTTAAGTACCTTACCCGGACGCTTCATCAAGCTTGAGCCGATCACTTTTCCCCCATTCCCTGAGGTTTGAGTTCAAGTACTTCCCAAGTACTTAAATCCCTCAAATCATGGCTCTGATACCAAATTGTAACACCCGTATACAATTTGATGCCAAAACTTGAATATTTATAACGTAGAAAGTCGGTCTCAGGAATTTTGACAAAACTTATGATTTATCAATCATGAAATGCCACCATTGTGGCTAAACTTTACAAAATACCATAAACTGGTTTGACATCTATAAGTTATTAAACAACATTTACAAGTTTCATAACCCAAATGCGGAATGGATTATTTGGTCTTCGCGTGATCGGTTCTTCGTAAGTCTCGATGAGCGTCCTATTAATCTTTCTCCTTACCTGCAATTCACTCACTTTCAATAGTGAGTTCTATTGCATAAACATGTATAGAAATCATTAACAATGAAAAATAACCAGTAAAATCAGAATAGGGATTCTAGGAGTATCGCCTAGAATGACCACATCTTTAGGCGATACACTTAGAATTTTAGGCGTATTGCCTACTATGTTTCATGCTCCAAGAGATACGCTTGGAGCTGACTTTCCAGGGATTTGGCCGATTTTTTTCCTGTTCCATACTTAGCCAATATTTTGGTTGTTTACCCCGTTTATACCAGTTTTGCACCAGACCTGTTAGGACTTGTTTTCTACCTTTTAGAATGTCCCAAAACACATTTTAAGCATATAAGCATACACATTAACATACCTTAGCCAAGGTTACGTTACAATAACCAACCCCGGGTTCACCCAACCCGTTTGACCCGTTAAGGAATTTCATTGAGACAACCTCACTTGCTGTGATGCAGAAATGATCCACAACATATATGACACACTATATTGATGGCTACAAGTAATTATTATGGTTAGGACTCTATGCACACTACAACACTAGTTTTTAAGCCCCTATTATGCTTATAGCATCACATTACATTTTACTTGTGTTTCTTGGGCCTAAGTCGTATGTTTATAAACACTTCATTCAAATTGTCATTTCGGTTGCTTTACCAATGTATTTCACATTCCTATAACTTTTCGACCTGTTAGGACATGTCCATGCTCTTAGTGCCACCCAATTTACTCTTTGACCATTTCTATACCCTTGATGATCTATGGTTCTATAACCATTTATGATCACCAAGTATTTGTTGCATGGTGATGGTTCCTTTGCACCATTTACACCCATTGCAACTTACTAACTCATGTCTTGATCTCTTCGAATCATATCTATGGCCAAGTATTAAATTGGTGGACCTTCTGGCCTTTAGGCTTCATGGTTCCTAGAACCATTCATAACGCAACAAGTTTACCCCTAACTTAGATATTCGAAAGCTAAGTAAGGTTTCGCAATATCATATCTAAATATTCGTGTAACATAAACAATGTTACCTTTAGAGCTTGAACCTCTGCTTCCACCAACACTGTGGTTACTTCCTTGTTCAACTTAATCACCTAATAGGTCACTAACCATGTTAAGACCTTTAACAACATAGCATTATTATCACATTTTCATTAACATGATTTCTATGCTACACATCTACATTTTCACATATTTGACAACCAATCATATTCACCATGTTCAATTCCTACATACATGGTTCCATAATGTCACAATATCAATTTAGCATTCACCAACCAATTATAGCTATAGATTATAATTTTATCAAGGTTGGTTCAATTTAGGAACATATTTTTCTCTATGATCATTTTAGCTTAAAGTCTAGCAAATTTGATTACTTTACCAATATCTTGGTTCTCTTAGGCATTTTATCAAACACCTTGTGTGCATACATGTATACACACATATAACCCAATCCCTTGAACCTCCCAATTGGCCATTTAACATGGTTTAGGTGAAATCACCTCTAACCCATCATCAATTCATCATGTAGCATCAAATTCAAGTTAGAAATCTATTACTAGAATCAATTCCATGACTTTATTAAGTAGTCATCTACATGGTGGTTCAAGTGTAAGAATTTGGTGACTATTTCACCAATTGTTTATCAAACTAGCAAGCTATGCAACAATTAAGGTTCCTAACACCATAGAATTCACAATACATCAAGAATTTGAAGATTTGAGGTCCTAATTTCGTGACCTACACATGCTAGGTTCTAGAATTTTACTTACTTGACACGCTAAGGACGATGAGGGGTGATTAACTACTTCAAAACCAAGATTGCATGCCAAAATCGTAGCCTGGATCCCTTGGATTGCAGAATTTTAAGAGGAGCAAGATGGAGGGGATGGAGTTCGATCTCCACGTCGTATTCACGACCTCCCCTCTTTCTTTTTCTCTTTTTGTTTATTCCATTAACACTAATTTACAATTCTGGCCCCTAAAGATTCATCTTCGATTAAATTTTTAACCAAAATACACATCTACATATTTAACCCCATGTTTACACATGGAAACAATTTCTACTACATAAGGGGTTATTTTAGATATGAGAATTTTTTACTTAACTAGACGTTAACGAGAACCTTTGAATTATCTAAAATTTAGGATGTTACACAAAATATGTCTATCCTACCAACCAAATCAAGAACTACTACTAAGAATGGATCAAACACATCATTCAACAACACATCTTTAATATGCAGGAGGAATCATAAATATTATACTCAAATCATTATGTAAAACCTTGTCAATGTCAAATCATAAGTAAAACACTAATTAGATCACATTGTCTTAGGCGATATCAAGAGAGTTAGGCTCTCATAGATAAACTAATGAAAACAGCAAAAGTAATGTAAATAAACTTCATTGTAAATGCAAACCAAAGTAGATCGATGCCCAAATCTTCGAATGCTTCGATCACGAACGATTGGACACCTCCTTGATCTTCTAAGGCTCGAAATCTCGACTTCTATCTTCTGATTTCTTCTAGTAACCGTACTCACTGGTCTCAAGTGTGTAACCTCTTAAAATGACGAAACGAACGGGTATCTATAGTTGAAGGTTAGGGTTTCGGAAATGGGTCGTAACGGGTCATGACACGGTCACGGGCCCTGAGCGCCGCCATAAATCAATGGATTAGGGTTTCTGGAAATGCTCCTGTAATGGCCCGTAATGCTTGTAACGGGTGGTGACGTGGAGAAAAAGCAAATCCTCCGAATCTTGAGCAATTTCTCTACAAATCCTTGTAAAATCTTCAATTATCACTTTGGCCCCTTCTATTTACCTGTTTATGACATTTCACACCAAACAAAGGGTAAAATGGACCAAAATAGTACGTAAACCATCAACATCCATGGGTGTTTAAATACTAAAAAGATGTGTAATTTTAAGCACATCACACCAGGCTTTGTGTTTCCAAAACAAACCCACTTTGCCGAAGATTCAGCGAGCCTGACTTTATCATGCTTCGAGGGGACGGTCATCATTCCCCTAACACAAGGTACCTCGGTCACATACAATGACCCTAGCTTCTTTCCCCGAGCAACTACTAGATTCCCATTAATCACCTTCCATTTCCCACCGCCAAACTTACTTCCATCCCATGTTCATCGAACTGACTGACAGAGATCAACTTCGTCTTGAGACTAGGAATCACCCGCACATTTTTCAAGTTCCATATGGTTCCCAATGGAGTCTTTAGATTAACATCTCCTATGCCCGTAACCTTAAGAAACCTGCTATTAGCAAATCGTAACTTCCCAATGTCATAATCTTTACGATTCACCATCGTCTCTCCGTTGTGCATGGCGTGAAACGATGCTCCAGAATCCATAACTCAAGAGTCCACACTGCCGTCAACACTGAGTATCAGTGCATCATCGTCAGACACATCCCCAGCCACAGTGTTTAAATTTTTATTTGGGCACTGACTCTTAACATGTCCTACCTTCTTGCAACCCTAACAAGTCACATCACCTCGAGTTCGAGACGAACTCCGTCCCTGGCTCCCACTGCTCCTGTTATTTCTTCGTCCCCTACCGACATCTAGTAGCTCAATCTTTACCGATTCGCCTTGATTTTTCCTCCTAATAGATTCACCTAGAATCATATCCCGAATCTTATCAAAAGTAAACTTATCAGTCCCAGCAACACTAATGCGGTCATCATAGTTCCGAACCAACTATCAGGCAATGATGATAACAACAGTACTGCCTTGACTCCATCTTCAAATTTAATTCCCACAGACTGAAGTCTGGACAGAATTGAATTCACGTTATTGATGTGAGTCGTTACCAAGACACCTTCACTAATTCTTGTGTTCACAAGTTCTTGAATCAAGAAAATCTTATTGGCTGCCGACATTTTTTCATACATATTAGACAGGGCACTAATTATGCCCACAGCTGTCATTTTCTTCAGGATATTAAACACAACATCCTTATACAATGTCAGTCTAATAATAGATTCAGCCTTCTTATCCAGACTTACTCAATCAGCTTCCTTCATCCCTTCTTGTTTCTCTCCCAAAACAGCATCTAACTCTTTCTCAATCAGCAAGTCTTCGACTTGCATCTTCCACCAAGGAAACTCTCTCCCATCAAATTTCTCAATTTGGATCTTCTTGTCTTCAGCCATGATTACACTCGACAAACAATATTATCGAACTTTAGAGAATTCAAACAACTTTATCTAACCGAGGAACCCCAATAAATTACAAGTTATCTGATCTAACTTTTAACTCTAGCCCACCTGGAAAATCTCAATCATAACCGACTTCGAAATAAGGATTTCAAACCACCTCGAAAATATCCCTTCAACTTCAAAATCTAGATCAAAATTTCGAATAACACTAACCCCAACCTCGAAATACCAAGACCCAAGTCTAATTTGAACGAGTTTACGAACTTTAGAGTTTTTAAAAAAAACTAAACTCAAACTTCAGGGACTAAATGTCACTATTTCAAAGTTGAAATAAATAATACCTCAAACTTTAGGGGCTAGAATGTAAATTTCACAAGCTTGAAGGTCTATTTTGAAAATTCACAAAATGACAGAAATTAACCTCCTTTTCTCCGCCAGAAAAAACACAACTCTGGCAAACCACGGCGACAACCAACGCACACCACCGACCACCCTTCTTCTCCGCAGATATGGCGACTCACACCACCGGCGAAAAATACCGAACCCAAAAGACACGAAAAAGAAAATCGACGACAACGACGAATAAATCAGAAAAAATAAACGACTTAATAGAACCCAAACCTCATGAACGACTCAGAACTGAAAGAACTCGCCTCGACCGGCGATGGCAGCGAAAAACACTCAGATGTATCGAACGAAACAACAAGAACCACAAACCACGGCTCTGATGCCAGTTGTTAGGCCACACAGGGTATCACTCACACACAAACACACAAGACAAACAAAGAAAATGATGATTCGATCAAAATCGATCTATGTCCACGGACTACACTAGGTATTTTCAAGTATTACAAAGGTGCTCACAAGGAATTACAAGCTGCATACTCCCATTTATAGAATAAGAGAGTTACTAGTGGGCTAGGCCCATGGGCCACTTAATCCTTTAACTTGGGCCTAAAGCCCTCATAACACAACACGTCCCCATGGGTGAAAGCATGTGAAGTTGATTTTCACTTAGATACAAAGTATACGCATGTCGAGTTTAAATCAATTAACGATCATATATCTTTACATAGTTGTTTCCAACGCCAAGGTTTTTCTTCTTAGTTCTTAGTCTCTAGATACATGTTGTTCCTCGCCCTTAGCTTGCACCGGCATATTAGAGTTATGTTCTTCCATGTAATTAATATAGACTAGAGGTTATCTATGTGTAATACTGACTTCATAAATAGAGGTCTATGTAACCCTGTTATAAACCCAGTCAATATACATTTCTTTTATGGTTGAAAGTAATCAAATTTGATGTTTTTCTTCTTTTACAATCTAGAAATATAGTTATGGAAAATCTCTCCACTTCTCTTCCATTAGAGTTTACCAAGCTTCGATACATTCAAATTTTGTAAGACAAATATATCCGTTTGATAAGACAATAATCAATACACTAATGTAATGGCCATAGTTAAATGATAATTGTTTTATTAATGCAGGAATCTCAATAGTAACTACCTTAGTGGAACTATACCATCAGAATGGGCAACTATGCGCTTGAACACCCTGTAGGGATCATTTATCGTCATGATTGGCAATTTTTCTGCAAAATTATTATTACTTTAAAATTATGATAATATTTATGTTAACTTCTATTTGTGTATATATGCAGTTCACTCAGCGGAAACCGGTTATCTGGACCGTTTCCAACAACTATCGTCAGAATAACCACCCTTGTAGAGTTGTACGCCACATCATACTTTTTTTATTGTTAGAATATCATAACTATAATAAAAAGATAGAATTATAACATATTAACATGACGTAGCTTTACTGATATTTGATTATGAATTGCTTTATTTGTTTCGTAGGAACATAGAAGCAAATCACTTTTCAGGGTCCATACCGGAAGAGATTGGGAACTTAACAAATTTGATGAAGCTGTACTTTATTTATTATCTTAACTTTTTAGCCTCTATTTTTATCTTTTAACAACACGAGAAGGAAAAATTATAGATCAAAATTGTAAATCTTTCTCAAATTTCTAGCGCTATGTCCTCCAATGATTTCACTGGACCACTGCCTCCGACACTTGCAAAACTTACCAACTTGATTGATCTGTAAGAATAGATCTTGTAAACTAATTAGTTGATAATCCATAAAGATAGGTGATTTGTACACCACCACTGCGTTTCCAAGTTCACTTAAAAAGAAAAGAAAGGAAAAGAAAAGAAGGGAAATGATTCATATTCTTCTATTTCCTTCTATTTCCTTCCAAAATAGAAGGAAAGAAAAACTCAAGAAATTAGTGTAGTTTTTCTTCCCTTTCTCTCACATTCCTTCCTTAAGTGAAACTCGGAGACGCAACATTTTTATTTTCCGTTCCTTTCATTCCATAAGTGAAACTCAGAAACATAAAATTCTATATGTTTCATTTTCTTTCTTTTCCTTTCCCTCATTAAGTGAACTCGGGAATATGTGTGATAAAATAGGTCTGCTTTCTTCCCATTTTAGTATTTTACCATGTACCTTAATTCTTTAGTCACCTTCCATCCATAAAAGGATTAACATTTTTCTTATCTGGTGAGTTTGTTACATTTTTAGGAGGATAAGTGGCAACAACTTCACTGGAAAGATGCCAGACTACATTAGCCGGTGGACACAAATTGAGTCATTGTAAGAACATGTTACATATTAAATAGTAGAGGGATTAAGATTGCAATAGTGGATTAGTGAGGGTCTATTTTGTAACTTTAGATCAACCTATTCTACTTAAACAATCAGAACTTAGAGAATAAGACAACGATGAATTTAGATATATAGCTTCTTCCTCCTTTGTGTTTCTTCTCTCTAATCGATCTCTTATGTTTGATTACCATTTGATACCTAACAATGGTCACCAACCTTTTTATTTATATAGTTTCAATTTTCCATGACTCACTAAGGATGTATTATGATGCAGGCATATGCTAGGTTGTTCCTTTGAGGGACCCATTCCTTCTAGCATATCTACCTTAACTGAACTAATTGATATGTCTGCTTTTCCCCACTTTTTTTTATTTTATTTACTTATTATTTATTTGTATTTTTATTTTATGTTTGTTGTAATGAGGTGGCTAATGGTACAAAATATATTTATTATGTGTTACAGAAGAATCAGTGATTTGAAAGGCGGAGCTTCTACTTTTCCGTTACTGGAGCAAATGACAAAACTGGAAGTATTGTGAGCTTTTTTTTTTGGTACGATGATTACTTTCTTTTAGTACTTAAGATATTATTTACAATCATGTGGGATTATACAGAATACTTAGGAACTGTTTGATCCATGGGTCAATTCCTAACTTTGTTGGGAATTTGAGAAATCTGGAGTCCCTGTAAGTAATTCAGTACCTTGCTTTTCTTATGGATTATCACTAAGGCTCACCTTTTGCAAATACAAACTTGAAAATTTTCTACTTTTGGAAACTGGAATAGAAAAGGTGATGCCACACAAGAGTACCATGATGCAATAATTTCATAACGATTGTATTAGCATAAGGCGACGGATTGGGATGATGCACAATATTAAAAAGTGTACTCCATGTTTTTTTCTTTCTTTATGACTTTTTTTTATGACAAATAAAAATGCACGTCATCTACTCTTCATATTTTAGAAATTATGACAGTTTTTTTGTGGCACGCGTATTTGTACGTCATACAACTAGTGTGTGTCATAAATCACACATCATTAAAGATCATTTTTCTAGTAGAGTGGTAGTGTCCAGAGCCTGTTTAGATATGTTTTGAAAAACTAATTATCTGTTATTACACCTTATATTTACAATACTAATTTCCAACTAGAGTTATAATCTGATGCACATTGCGACGGCAAAAATGCGTGTTAGGATTGATTTTTCTGGCCAAAAATATGAAGCTGACTTGAAGAACAATATTAACTAGAACAACTGCGAATTATAGTACAATAGTAATTCAATGTAACAACCTGCTACATTAGTTTTTAATTGACACTATGTATATGTAATCCGATTATTACGTATTTTTTTTGCCCGGTTTTATGTATTTTAACATGGTTATTACATATATGTAACCTGGATATTACGTATTTGTAACATCGTCACCTTCGCCTTGCGTCTCTTCGAGGCACCTACACCTTGAGGGAGTGCACACCACATGCACCTTTGACATCTATGTAACCTGCAAACATTAATTTGCAATTTCGTTTAAAACCCATGAAGTAGTAAACTTTGCCATTTGGGGAAGACCAAAAATAAACTATATAAGCAATGCTTTGTTGTAACATTTTCATATTTAGACATATTTTTCAACTTTATTGCTACATTCTATAACATCCGTGTATATCATCTCAACTAAATAATTATATGTATAATGTTGACTACCGTTGGGCATTTGTTCCAATGGTATGGGAATAAAGGTTAAAGCTTGGGGATCTAGAGGTCTCAAGTTCAAACCTGACTCAAGGGTGTTTTTCTTAAGTGGTGAGTTTCATCCTTGATGGTGTTCCTGGGTGTCGGCTTACTCGGGTATTGGAGATTTTGGGAGTAGTTCCAAAAGCTGGTTAAAAAATGTATAATGTTGACTGGCCGTTTATATTCAAATCATATTTAACAGCGTTATTGATATTTGTGCTTAAAGTATGACCCTATAGGATCATGTTATTAGCAAACAAGGTTATCATAAGTAGTGTCTTCACTTGAACGTACACATAGATCCAAATAGTTTTTGGAACTTATTTTGATATCTTTTATTGATGTAGAGACCTCAGTTTCAACAATTTGACTGGGGAAATCCCCTCATCTTTTTCCCAACTAAATAATGCAGAGTACATGTATGTGAATTATCTTCAACAATATCTTCTTGTCTTTTATTTGATAACTATGGTCAATTCTCTAACGGTGGCCAATATTTTTTAGTATTTTGACAGAAAATAATCTTACTGGACGTCTGCCTGAATGGGTGTTGCCAAGCAACAAACATGTGTAAGGATAGTCTTTCAGCTATAATTATAATTTGCATGAACCATATTAATAAGACACATAACTTGGTTTTAAGCAAGTGTAATTATATTAGGAGACTAATAAAATAAAATAATAAGTATAATTATAAGTATAATAATAGTAATAAGATGAACAATCTAATAGACCATTTAGTTTTGATGTTTCATGTATTTACGTCAGAGATGTTTCATATAATCATTTTACATGGGATGAAGCTTCTGGGCCAAAATGGTGTGAACAAGGGAAAATGTGAGTTGTTTTTTTCTTTCTCCTAGCAAAGGGGTCATTCTTTATGATAGATTTGGGTCATTTTACCTTCATTCATAAACAAACTTTTTACCACTTGACTCAGAAACACAGTGGAGAGCTATATTTCATCTACCAATGAACAGTAAGACACCTGTCTATTAGACAAAGTTTAGTATAGTGATAAAGGGGTGTAATATGTAATTAGCAGTCAACTGAACGGTAAATCATTTGTCATGTATGTTTTATGTAGAAACAATATGCCTTCATGTCTAAGGAAAGATTTCCCATGTACTAATTTGGGTGCACTGAGTAAGTAAAGTTTTTACATCACTACACACAACTGATCATTAACCTCATCTTATATCTTTGTTAAAATGTTATCTTTTGAATCACAAGTCCATTCTCTTCACATCAATTGTGGGGGTGAGGAAGTAATTATCAACAACACCATCTTATATGAAGCTGATTTAAAGAGAGAAGGTGCCGCGTCATATTACAATGATGGAAATTGGGCGTTTAGCAGCACAGGAAACTTCTTAAATGATGGCCATGATGCTGGTGCTTATATTCTTTCCAACACGTCTATTATGCATAATATCTCCACATTTGAAGCTAAATTATACACAAGAGCGCGCACGGCCGCTATTTCTCTTACTTATTATGGACTGTGTCTTATGAACGGAAACTATACCGTCAAACTCCACTTTGCAGAGATTGTTTTCACCGCAGAAAACCCATACCTTAGCCTCGGGATGCGTGTATTCGATGTTTATGTGCAGGTGATGCAACTTTTGAATATAATAATCGAGTCATCGTATAAAAATGCAACCAGAGGTACTTTATTGCAGGGGAAGTTAGAACTAAAGGATTTTGATATAGTAAAAGAGACCAGAGGTACTGGCGGAGCAGTTATAAAGCATTTTACGGTTAATGTGAAGAATCACACACTCAAGATTCAACTTTACTGGGCTGGCAAAGGCATTACTTTGTTTCGGTATGGAAGAAATTATGGTCCAATTATATCAGCTATATCAGTTGACCCGGGTAATTGATTCTTCATTTACAACTTCTGATTTCTGATATATGATCTCCTTTCAATATATCAGCTAAAGGTGAGAATATTGCATAGATAAGTTATCAATCACTCTGATTGAACAAAAAAGATAAAGATGGATGACTTTTGAAGTCAAAATTAAGTGGATTTTTTTTGAAGTTAAACATAACTTTTTTGTGACAACAGTATTTATTAGTGTTCAATGCCATCAATTATTTTAGTAAATTTAAAGAGTACAATGTTTTATTGCCATTTAGCATTGATTGCTGCCTCATTATCTTGGTTTATACAGATTTTAAGCTACCAAAAAAGACTGAAGTTGGTTTAATTGTTGGAACATTTTGTGGTGGACTTTTTATCGTACTTTTAATCATTATCTTGTGGAGAAAAGGCTACCTTATGAGGTGGGCAATAGCAGGTGGAGGTAAATCCTTCATTATCTTTCTATCTTCTATTGGTTTTGATTTGATTAAAGGTGGCAATTTCAACCCATTTATTTAAAAGTGGTTTGAGTGGGGTTGTTTTATTTTGAACCTGTCAAATGAGCCATATCAAAAGCTTTAGATAAAAGAGGAACAGGTAAAAATGCATCAAATGAATCAAATGATTGAAAGTCACCCAAAACCTATGTGTAATGCATACAATCTCCCAAGTCATTTTTAAATAACTATAGTAATAATGTTGTTTTTATTTTAATTTATTAACACTTTGACAGCAATTGCGCTACAACCCTTTAACCCGCCTACCCATCTTGCCACCTCTAATTTTGATTTCTAACTATCTCATCTTGCAACACGCGCCCAAGTCTTGATATTCAAAAGTTGTTGTTTAACAGTACTTAGAGCTACAGATCTACAAACAGGAACGACTTTCACTCTAAGACAAATAAAAGTGGCAACAAAGAACTTTGCTCCATCAAACAAGCTTGGAGAAGGTGGTTTTGGTGCCGTTTACAAGGTGGTGTTATTGGTTTAAATTGTCAATTGATCAAGGCACAAGTCGAAAAAACTAAAATTATTTTATCTTCTGTTACTAATAGACCATTATGTTACATAGGGCCGACTGTCGGATCGGACAATAATTGCAGTAAAACAACTATCATCACAGTCTACACAAGGAACCCAAGAATTTGTCACTGAAATTGGCACACTTTCTACATTACAACACCCAAATCTAGTCAGGCTTTATGGATGTTGTACTGAAGAAAACCATATGTCTTTGATTTATGAGTACATGGAAAATAACTGCCTATCTCATGTCCTTTTAGGTGAGCTTAATTAGTTAGTATAAGTACAAAGATCAACAAGTCAAAACAAAATGGGGTTGAAACATGTCTTTAGTATGCAAAATGTTTTACCAATTATTTTACATAAAGAAATATCATTACTAACAATAATCTAGATATCTGAACTTAACATTTTAACAAACATTAGCCATTCCCATTTTAGCTAAAAAAAAATTAATTGACCTGTTTGATATAAAACATATATCAAAAACATAACCTTAGGGTTGAATTTTACACTTCTATTAATCATCAAATTATATGGAAAAAGAAATATGATGTTCACATTAATGTACAAAATTCCACATTTGTATCCTAATTCCTACAGGGAAAAACGAAGTGTCCAAAGCAAAGCTGACATGGCCCGTGAGGTTTGAAATATGCAAAGGGATAGCTCGAGGCTTGGCTTATCTTCATGAAGAGTCACCTTTGAGAATCATACATAGAGATATCAAAGCCAGCAATGTTTTGCTTGATGGAAAGTTCAATGCAAAAATATCCGATTTCGGTTTAGCAAGGCTTTATGATACTGATCATAGCCATATCACCACCCGTGTTGCGGGAACAGTGTAAGCTCTTTAAGTACTCATATTCATACAAGTCAAAACTGGTTTGGTTGAAACGGGTAGTATTATAGTATAGGCTAGCCCGGGTCAGGTTGAGTTGGGTTTACCCACAAACACTTCTTTGTCCATTTTGTTAAACAAAATTATAATGATTTATGGGTTCACTACAGTTACAAAAAAAAATGTATACAATAAGTATCTAAATTCTAAATATTCAAATAAAAAAAATTTAGGAGGATTTGGCATGTTTGACTTGTTCCTCTTTAGCTCATATATTTAGGTTGAGATAAAACACATTACAAATTGGGTCATTCCTATGTAACTTTCTGGCTACATGCTAGTCAATAACTATGCTTTCTTTTTAAGATTCATCTAATTATAATTATTTTTTTTGTTCTTGAGAGGTTATCTGGCTCCGGAGTATGCCATGCGTGGTACCTTGAGTCCCAAGGCCGATGTTTATAGTTTTGGAATTGTGTTACTAGAAATCATTACCGGAAAAAGCAACAACTACAGGCCGCCCAGTGCAGATGAATCTTATTACCTTATTGATTGGGTGAGAATAATCTACATATTTTGGTCCATCAACTTTCAGGGGTGTTTGGATCTGATTATTGTGGTTTTATGTCAAAATAATCAGTCTTAATACCATAGGGGCTTTGCCGTTGCGGTACCCCATGACTTTCTATATGGGAGGCCGTGGGTTTGAGTCTCGCCTAGGGCAATTTGCTCCCGGAAAGTCCAGGTTTAACCAGAGGGTTTCCCAGTTGTGGGTCCGGGTCTCCACGCTTTGTTATCAGGGCAGAAGGGTGGTTTTGTTTCTGATTAGTTATCATATTTTTTAGGGTCAAACTATTTATCATAAACTAAAACTACCTATATATCTCTCTTTTTTCCCCTAATTGCAGTTCTCCTATTTTCACAAAATGCCTCCTTTTTCACACTAAAATGATCCTTTTGGTCTTTTTATCTATTGCTTTCTTGAATAATCAGAATTTGCCAAACATCTATTTTTATTATTGCAACTTCTAAACGAGCATAAACACAGTTGAATACTATTTACTACAACTGTTTATCTTTATTTGATTCTTAGGCTAGGTGTAGAGTTAAAACCCCACCTTTGGGCATTTTCCGACATGTGGCGGTCCAGTCAGCAAGGGATTTTATAGCCTTATGGTGTGTAGTGGATGGCGCCCCTATCATCATTACTTTTTTTCATTTTACAAAAAAAAAAAAAATCATCTAATCCAACCCAGGTGTGTAGTGGATGGAGCCCCTATCATCGTTACTTCTTTTCATTTAAAAAAAATCATTTAATCCAACCCACCAACGAAAATTAAGAAAAATAGGGGGGAGGGGGGGGGGGGGTGCCATCAAAGTAACGCCAGAGAGGGCATTTGGACCCGCAATATAGCTTGTTCTCTCATGTTCATTCTTGGAGTTTAACCCACTCAACGGGTTTATTATTTGGGAGTTTGTAGATTCTCTCCGTAAACCTATCACACTTCTAAAATGATACCCAAACACCACCTCCCTTAGTACACCACTGCACTTTGACTTGCAGTTCAAATGAACAGATTTATAAATCAAACACCATATGAATTAATCAATCACTTCACATTTTAAATAAAATAAAAAACTGCATGATTTAGTTGATTTGGAAACCAGCATATATGACCAAAAACCTCAAAGCTTAACATTTGTTTCTTTGTTGTACAGGCATTTCTTATGCACAAACAAAGAACTCTATTAGAACTGGTAGATCCAGACTTGGGATTTGAGTACCAATCACAAGAAGCATTGACAACTATACAAGTGGCCCTTTTATGCCTAGATGAGTCATCCAAACTTAGGCCAACAATGTCTCAAGTCGTTGACACGCTAGAGGGTCGGACCACCATTCAAGATATGCTAAAGATCCGACGTGCTATCAAGCGTCAGAAATCTTTAAAAACTCAGTTCTTGCAGGACAATAGTGAAATCTGCCCAACGAGTGTAGAAGAACCTACCGACTCACTAGACAATAGTGAAATCTGCCCAACGAGTGTAGAAGAACCTACCGAATTATCCTTCGTCACGGAGATACCGACACCTTTCTCTCCAGCATATATTGTGAAAGACTGGAAGGTATCATCACAGTTCTGATAGGTTCATATGTTACTGGGTAGAATTACAATCTTGTCAGTCACAAACACTTGATATACAAAAGTATGTGTACCATATTAATTAGCATAGGTGTCAAGATGGATGTGTCAAAACAATCCAGGTTAAAAATGACTCATTTTTAGTACAAGTCAAAATTGTTCAGGTCAGCTTACACTTAGGGGTGTCATTCGTGTCGGGTTGAGACGTTGACAGGTTGACGGGTTGCGGGTTGACGGGTTATATTTTGTAACCCAAACACGACCCATATTTTTAAAGGGGTCGAGGATTTCAACCCTAACCAGACATGTATAAATTTGGGTCAACCTGAACATGATCCATTTAACCCGTTTTACAAAATAAATAAAACCATTATGACCAACTAAATAAAAATTAAAATCAATAGAAACTGAAATCAAATTTAAACACAAAAATCAAATCGTTCTTTCAAATGTGATGATGGAATTAGAAAATGACTCGCTAATTAAACACTAGAGAATCGATCAAAATTAAGAAATAAAGAGTCTTGAGTTTTATTTTTGGAAATAAAGAGTCGACCGGTGTGCTATCAAACGTCAGCAGTCTTTAAAAACTCAGTTCTTGCAGTTGCAGGACGATAGTGAAATCCGCCCAATGAGTGTAGAAGAACCTACCGACTCACTAGACAGTAGCGAAATCCACCCATTGAGTGTAGAAGAACCTACCGAATTATCCTTTGTCACAGAGATATCGACACCTTCCTCTCCAGCATATGTTGTGAAAGACTGAAAGGTATCATCACAATTCTGATAGGTTCATATGTTACTGGGTAGAATTATAATCTTGTCACCTTTAGTCACAAACACTTGATATACAAAAATATGTGTACAATATTAATTAGCTTAGGTGTCAAGATGGATGTGTCAAAACAAAATCGAGGTTAAAAATGAGTCATTTTTAGTACAGATCAAAATTGTTCAGGTCAGCTTACAATTAGGGGTGTGAATCGTGTCGGGTTGGCAGGTTCACGGGTTGCAGGTGTCGGGTATAGTTGCACGCCTTTAAAGTTTAAACACCATATTTTTAAACGGGTATAGTTGAAAGCCTATTTAAACTCCATTTTTATCCATTCTTGATATATAAAGTTATTACTACAACTATACTCTAAATATGAATAGCACAATTTACAAATAAAGTTTGGGTGACTTTAATCTATTTGACTGTTTTTTTAGCTAGATTTTTTATTTGACCCTTTTGAACTAAAGTCTAAAACACAATTCTTTCGATATCCAGGAGTTATAGCTAGACTAGCTAGACGTAGGCAAACAAGGCAGGAAAGCCACCAACTTAGAGGAGTATAGCGTGGCCGACGAGGCTATCTCTGGAGTTATGGGACCACAAGTACTAAATGGAAATGTCTTTTACGAGCCGGATCAGGTGGCAAACCGTTATATATGGTTTTGCTCAACCGTTAGGACTTAAATTTCACAATGTGGACCCCCAAGGTTTATTTTCCCACTTTTTAAATAATTCTGATGTTTTATTTTCTATGTAAAAACTCATGAACTTTCTATCTGATGAATTATTGCCTCTATGTTGGAAGTCTATATCATATTTTGGTGGTTAATTTCAAATTTTCTAAGTTTGCTTGACATGACATTTTGATATTCTACCTATGAAAAGGGAATTGATGTGATGGTTTGATCATCGAATAATGGTTCATTTTTTCTCTCAAAAGAGTGATATGCATCCGAGGTTTGGCCACTTTTGTCAGGGATGCAAATAGTAATTTACTTTAATAAATATGTTAATATAGTTCATTGTGGGTTAGAATTAGTTAAGTCGGTTAGTTAGTTAGTTACCCAAATCAAATGTAGAGCTGCAGTTAGAGATGTAGTGTAGAGACAAAGGCATTGAGATTAATAACAAATACTCTCTCTATTCTCTTTCTTTGATTGTGTATTTCCTCTTTGGAACTTGCAATCCTTCAAGAACTATTCTTCTTCTTGGTTCTTCTAGTTGCATAATTGATGATTAATCTTCTTCTTGGTTCTTCTAGTTGCATAATTGATGATTAACCACTGTAACTCAGTCTCATTTACGTGTGACATTTGAATTCACAACAATGATGTGAGAGCCATTGTTCCTTTGATCTCCATCTATTTGGTTAGACATAGCGATAAGTCACAACAAAACTAAAGGGGTTAATCAGTCGAAACAAATACGGCTAGTATTGGACAAGTTTGATAGAAGAATTTCAAAAATCTATGGTGAGAATGATGTCATTTCAGAATTTTTGAAGATGTTGTAGGAGAACAAAATGAAGTTTTGAAGAAAACCCATTCAAACTCTGATGTTGGAATCATCACAACAATATATGATGTTGAATATTAGTATATGAAGCTACCAAAACTGGCCTTGGAGATGCAAGTTATATCATTTACAATACAGATTTTTTGTTATTAGACAAGAAGTGTGGCATATGGATTTAGATGTTAAGACCGTTGACTTTTTCATAAGTCAAAGTACACTTGATTATGCCAACATTCAGGTAGGTGGATTCTTTACTAAGTGGCTGCAAAACTTTGAAGTTAAGTATAAAAAAAGAGTGAAAATGGTTAGTTAAATGGAAATGGAAAGTTCTTACTTTGATCATTGCTTGGTCTCTCTACAATTGATTCTTGGGGTCAAAAATCTTTTGAGGAGGGAGTATTGATGTGTGTTAAAGTTGACCCTGTATATTAGTAATTCTGTTAAATCATTGTTATGTTAAGTTGTTAGGAGGGTATAAATAGGAGAGTCCATGCTTGTAACCATTTGTCAAGAAAATAATAACAGAATTGTTGGTCCGGCTAATTCAAGGGACCGGTTTGTACAAATCGGAATAAATCGGAGTGGGTATTAAACAAGTCGGTTTAATAGATTTATTAATTAGTTAGGGTTTTCTATGTGTGACAAATCAATAAAGGTTTTTGAGAGAGTTTTCCTAATATCTGATTTGTGAGTGTGTTCTTGATGTATCGATTCGACCTTTGAAAAATCTCTTCTTACAAGCACATAAACAAATTCGCTCCATCTCGAGATTCCTTCTTCTTGAATCTCTGATAGCTAGTGGGATTCAACCATTATTTCATTATTGAACTCATCTTAATTCTCTAATCTTAATCATTAGATGTATCTTGTAGAAAGATACATCTTGTCCACTTTAATGTAGAAGTTGAAATGTGATCATAGGTTTTATAATGCAAACCCTAGGTGTGTTTGTTTGTTTGGGTTCTAACCAAACCACATCTAAATTTTTGGTGAATGGGTTCAGCTTGATTTTTTTGGTTTTCGGTTTTTGTCTAGAATTATTCGAGCAACGTAAAACATAAGCTCAAACTTGAATTATGGCAAGTGATTAAATATTTTGTCTGTGATAAAAGTTAAAGGAAAATTGGTTTTAAATAATCCAAACTATTAACAATTGGCTAATAATAATCCTAACTGAAGAAATGTTTTTTAGCACTCTCAACTTTCAAACTATTTTCTTCCATTGAGTCTTTTCTGACAGAACCCTAACTCCTTTAAAATTTGGTGATGTGGAACCCTAACTTTGTTAAAATTTTAGTGACGTGGCACCCAACTAGGCTGCCACGTCACCAAAATTTTAACAGAGTTAGGGTTCCGTTAGAAAAGGCTCATTAGGAGAAAATAGTTTGAAAGTTGAGAGTGCTAAAAAACATTTCTTCAGTTGGGATTATTATTAGTCAATTGTTAATAGTTTGGATTATTTAAAACCAATTTCCCAAAGTTAAACAGACATCAAGTTTGTTTGAATTTATTGTTAAACTTGATGAACATTTGATCAAAAGCTAATAAATTTTGGTTTCTATAAAATAGTTAAACTTCACCATCAGTTTTTAATTGGGTTTGGTTATTTTGGTTCCATTTTATCGGTTAATTCGATTTCAGCTCTGTTAATCAGTTTTTTCTCACTCCACTTGGGAACCATCATAAGTTTGTTAAACACAACCCTTCATAAGAGAGAATATCAGAAAACGGTTAAAACAGTTGGCAATTGCCAATTATCAGTTATATCAAGGCTAAATTAACCTTCAGAGAAAACTTCTTTAGCAGTAACTCATTTACTGTTAAGACTGCCCATATTGATGCTCATGACTAGGTGGCTACAACTAGTATCAGTTGATGCTAAGGTTGTTTAATTAGTGATCACTCTTGTTTGCTTCAAACACTTTATACCTCCTAACTCATACTTATATTTATTTTGATTTCTTCATTGGTCTTGGGCAAACCCAATTCTACTAAAATGATACCAATGATTAAAATCAACAACAAACTCCCACAAGTGCAATATTACAGTCTTAACCCAATGTCAACATTCAAATTAAAATAACAAATTAAACCATGCCAACTTACAAATCAGAATTTATCATTGTTTTAATATATAAAATATTCCAGAGATAATGTATCTATAATTAGAATGTTCCATATGGATCAACCGATATAGCTGATATAATTGGACCATAACTACCTATCTTCGGAATTTGTCTAGTGCCTTTTCCAGCCCAGTAAAGTTGAATCTTCAATGTATTATTCTTCACGTTAACTAAATAACTCTTTATAACTGCCCTACCAGTACCTCCAGCCTCTTTTGCTATATTAAAATCCTTTAGTTTCAGCTCCCCCTGTAATAGAAGTTATCCAAGATGTTAACAACTTAATACTCCTTTTACACTACACTTACATCCCTTATTTTAGGACTAATTGCATAGAAAGATAACCAACTTTGGCTCAATATCTATTTAGTCAACCACCTCTTTTTTAGCCAGAGAAAACTTCAACATTTCACAAATATTTCATTAAAATAAGTAGGTAACCAACTTTCAAATTTTTCGATCTAAGGTAATTTGATTGCGTTACTATTCAAGATTTTGACCTGACAATAACTTTCCATGTTGACTTTGAGGTAACTAAATTAGAGGATGATATATCCTCCTAAATAGAATGGATGAAAGAAATGTCAAATGCCATTATCTTCTTGTTGAGAGGATGCATTAGAAGGATATACCATCTTTCTTACCTTAAATCAAACTTTTTGAAACATTGAAATAATATTCAAATTTTGCTTTACCTGAACATAAACATCGAATACGCGCCTCCCAAGGCTATTAGACGAGTGATCCTGTGTAAACACAATCTCTGCAAAGTGGAGTCTGACCGTGTACTTCCCGTTCATAAGGCACAATCCATAATAAGTAAGGGAAATAGCAGCCGTGCGTGCTCTTGTATATAATTTGGTATCAGATGTGGAGATACTATTGAGATTGGACGTGTTGGAAAGAATATAGACACCAGAATCATCACCATCATTTATGAAGTTTCCCGTGCTGCTAAAAGCCCAATTTTCATCATTGTAATATGACGAGGCACCTTCTCTCTTTGTATCGGCTTCATATTTGATGGTGTTGTTGATAATTACTTCCTCGCCCCCACAATTGATGTGTAGAGAATGGACTTTTGATGCAAAAGGAGAGATTTAACTAAGATATAGGACGAGATTAATGTGTAATTATATATAGTGATGTAGGAACTTTACTTACGTTGTTTGTTCAAAGTAATACATGGGAAATCTTTCCTTAGACATGGAGGAATATTGTTTCTACATAAGAAATTAAAAACAAATAAGTCATTGAGCAGTTTTGATGCTTAAGCAACACTCGTCGATCCTACGCCCATTAGAGCTTGATAGTTATGCTTAATAAAACTAAATTGAGGTGTTAAAAAAGTATGTATTAAATTTCTTCATGTCAAAAGCTTTATTTTAGAATTTAAAAATACTTTGTTTTACATTAAAGGTGCTTCTAAATATATTTTTATAATTAAGTGAATATTCAAATGAAAGATTAGTAGCATTAGAACCATTGGGAACCCCGGCCCAAATCCATTTAGGCCAAGTCTTTATGATTTCCCAACACTCATGTGATTCATGTGATTGGTGATCAGCTTTAATGAAGTTAGGGTCATGTGTCTTACTGGTTATGCGTTGACGAAGAATAACTCTCCACCATGTTTCTGAATCAAGTAATGAAAAGTTTGTTTTACATCAAGTGTAAACAATAAATATAAAGCCAAACCTAAAACTAGCATACATATGAACCCTTTACTATGAGAAAGAAAAACA
The DNA here is from genome assembly GCA_039602395.1 of Deinandra increscens subsp. villosa. Lineage (NCBI taxonomy): Eukaryota > Viridiplantae > Streptophyta > Magnoliopsida > Asterales > Asteraceae > Deinandra > Deinandra increscens. The sequence continues at coordinate 66,238,085 of JBCNJP010000008.1, read as the reverse complement.
ACTTACATTTTCCCATGTTCACACGCTTTTGGACCGGAAGCATCATCCCATGTAAAATTATTATAAGAAACATCACTGTAAAGACAAGTAGTTAGATACATATAATTTGTTCATTAGTTTCCTAGTATAATTATACTTGATTGGAAACAATGTTATCCAGCCCATTAATTTGGTACATCATATCCCATTTTTCATCCAACAATATATAATTACCTAAAATTAATAAGATTCGTATTTTGAATATTTGATGATGTAAATCATGTAGTGAAATGATAATTATAAGTGAAAGATTATCCTTACACATTCTCGGTGCTTGACAAGACCCATCCAGGCATAGGTCCGGTAAGATTATTTTTGGTCAAATAACTATCAAACAGTGATCAGCCTTAGAGAAATCGCCATGGTTATTAAATTTGAAGACAAGAAAATATTATTGAAGATAATTCCCATACATGTACTTTGTGTTTTCTAGTAGGGAAAAAGATGATGGTATCTTGCCAGTCAAATTGTTGAAACTGAGGTCTCTACATCATTATAAGATATAAGAAATAAGTTCCAAAGATGGTGTAAAATTAATAAATATCACTGCAATACATAAAGAGTGGAATTATTACAAAACAATAAAATTTCATAAAAGATAGCACAATTGGTTTAAAGTTTATATACTTTTAGTGGACTTCTCGTTTATGGGATTGTAGATTATATGTCATATATTAGTGGAAATGGGCATAAATGCTATTGAATTATGTTTTCCTTTAGATAATCAATTACATGGTATGAATCTACTATCCAAACATTAAAAGATAATTATTGCAAACTGAGGCGGCAATAATCAAATATAATCAGTTTCAAAACGCAGATCTAAACACCCCCTTGATAATTTTGATATGAGGACTATCATTATGAAATTGTTGTATCATGCTACTGTGGTTAGAGACATCCAACTTTCTGTGCACTAGTTTTCAAAAGTAGAAAAGTTTCAAAACTAGTTTATAGTTACAAAAAAGTAACTTACAGGGTTATCAGATTTTTCAAATTCTCCACATATTCAGGAATTGTCCCATGGATCAAACAATTCCGAAGTACCCTACATAATTCAAGATATTAGTAACTTATATCTTCACAAGAATACCAAAAAGAGGGAATCATCATACAAAAATAAAAAACTCACAATATTTTCAGATGTGTCATTTTCTTCAGTCGCGGGAAAGTAGATGCTACACCTTTCAAGTCACTGATTCTCCTGTATCTCAAGATAAATATATGGAAAGAAAAAAAAAAGAAGGAAAAAAGAATTAGTTACATTGTATATTCATTTCAGCCACCTCATAGAACAAATACAAAAATAAATAAAGAAACACAAATAGCTGAGTGGAAAAAAAGGCATACAGATCATCCATTCGTGTTAAGACAGAGATGTTAGAAGGAATGGGCCCTTCAAAAGAACAACCTTGTATATGCCTGCAACATAAATCAGATGTACACATATTTTAGATGAATACATCCTTAGCTAGTGATGGAAATTTCCAACTAAATAAATAAAACAGTTGGAGAAATTGCATAAATAGGTAATACTATAGACGGATTTCCATTTCAAGTAACCATCATTGTTTCCGCCTATAAAAACCTTCGAAGTGTAGATGCAACGCCACGTCAAACAAAGTCAACAAAGGTCAAAAGTACTGAATTATCAATTGCTATGTCATCATCGGATGAAAGGTAACCAGATCAGATTACCTTAATCGAAACTCCGGAAATTTGGTTACCTTAAATCAAAACTTTTAGGAAGTTCAATGGTTAAAACAGAAATCCGCCAAAAACACATTGCCTTCTGATGTAATTTCCCCTACAAGGTTCTTACAAATTCTCAATTTGTGGCCACTGGCTAATGTAGTCTGGTATCTTTCCAGTGAAATTGTTGTCACTTATCCTCCTAAAAATGTAACAAAGTCACAAGATAAGAATAAATGTTAACCTTTATGGATGGGAGGTGATTTGTACATCGTATAATATTGGTTTTGACCATTTTTCCTTTCCACAGTAAGGGAGGTAAATGAAGAATTGAAGTAAAGGGCAGAATAGTAAAAGAAGAAGAAGAAGAAGAATAATAATAATAATAATAATAATAATAATAATAATAATAATAATAATAATAATAATAATAATAATGAATTAAAAAAAGGTGTACACATAAAAAAAAATATTGTATACAGATCACCTCTCTTTATCGATTATCATCCAAGTTTATAAGATTTATACTCACAGAGTTTTCAAGTTGGTAAGTTTTGCAAGTGCAACGGGCAGCTGTCCAGTAAAATCATTTGAAGAGAGAGCACTGGAAATACAAAGTTTTACATGGACATGGTAATTTTTTAAGGCAAAACTTAAGAAAAGTTCCCAGCTTTAATCTATTAATTTTCCTTGTTGGGTAGTTAAAGCATAAATTTATATGTTAAAAAGGTCAAAAACTAGTACAGCTTGTCCAAATTTTTCAAGTTGGCAATCTCTTTGGGTATGTGTCCTGAAAATCGATTTCCTTCAATGCTCCTACAGAAAATTGAGGCAGCTCACAGTCAAATTTAAGTAAAGTTACATAATGTTTATGATTCTACTTTATTATCATCTATTTATATTATAATTTCTAACCATTTAAAGAAGCAGTGAAGTGGCTTACTATTAGACATATTTTTAGTAATGTGTTAAGTTAATTATAGTAGAAGGGGTATTCTTGTACTTAATTCCCTATATATATTTATCCTGTAATTGTGGTTATACGTACAATAATATTACAGAAGATTTCCTGGTTCAATTTGGCATCAGAGCCAGAACCCTAGCGCCGCCCACCCTCTCCCTTCTTGCGCCGCCGTCGGCCCTCCTCTCCTCCGCCACCACCATTTTTTTTTCCGATCAACATGGCTCAAATACAGCCCTTCACAACCCAGGAAAAGACATCCCACAACTCACATAAATTTGCCTTTACCCTATCCCCCACCAACTACGGTTTCTGGAAAACAATGGTACACCCGTTTTTGGTTACCAATCATATGTTTGGTTACATTGATGGCACAATCCCATGTCCTTCACCCACGGTTACAATCCCTGGTACACCGGCTGCTGAAAACAGACCCGCCACCCCAGCCACGGTTGAGACAAACCCTAATTATGCGATATGGGTGGCCAACGATGCTCATGTTCGCATGATTCTTATCTCAACCGTGTCTGAAGCCTCCTTTCATCACGTTCAGGGAACCACATCGCGTGAACTATGGCTGGCCCTAGAACGTGCCTATGCCCCTCATACACAGTCTCGGGAATACACCCTCAAAACCAAGTTACTCAAACTTGAGATGAAAGGTGATGAATCTACCACCGCTTACCTTGCCAGAGCACAGGAATATGCCACTGACCTCTCCAACATTGGAGAAGCAATGAAAGAGAAAGATGTCGTCATGCTCGTCATCTCCGGTCTCCGGGAAGAATACAATGGCCTAAAGTCCAATCTTCTCGGTCGTACCACACCTATAGCATTCACTGAATTACAAGGATTGTTGTCTGACCACGATTACATGATCCACAAAACACAACCTGTTGCCACCACCACCCCCCATGCCCTCACGGCCACCAACCAGCCTCATCCATCCTCGGCCGAAACCAACTCCACACCATCCCTCCACACAATTCAGCAACTTGCCTCTCAGCTTGGCTACCAACTCACACCCGCCACCCCCTCACATGCCTTCTACGGCTCTCGTAGCTCTCGTGGCGGCTATAATCGTGGTTCACAAAACAATAGAAACACCAATCGTGGTCGTGGCAATAACATGCGTGTCAACAACAGCAACAACACTCGGAACAACTTTGATTGGGCCACTACTACCAACGCAGTTCACGGCACATGCCCCCGTTGTGGTATCTCACACATTCCCTCAAACTGCCCCAACAGGGACCCTGCCACTCTCAGGAACAGGCCGTTAGCACGACTGCTAACTTTGCTGACACGCGCTCCACTGCATCAACATCGTGGTATCCAGACACCGGCGCCAATAGCCATGTTACACCAGATTTGTCAAACTTAGGATCCTCCGATGCCTACTACGGTGATGACTCCCTCCATGTTGGTAATGGTAAAGGTTTGCCCATTCTCCATATTGGCTCTCAAAACTTTTACTCACCTCATAAAACCTTTTCCCTAAACAATATACTTCACGTTCCACAAATCAAACACAACTTACTTTCTGTTCAGAAATTTTGTCTTGACAACAATGTGTTCTTTGAATTTCACCCTTTTTTCTTTTGTGTGAAGGACATATCTACACGCACTACCCTACTCACGGGTCCAAGTAAGGATGGTCTCTACTCGCTTGTTCTTCCACAACTACGTTCTGTTCACAAGACTGCCTTTTCTGCCACTCGGGCCTCTGCTACCGTTTGGCATCAACGTTTAGGGCATCCCCATGAGCGCCTCTTACATACTATGTTATCTAAATTTTCCCTTCCTGTTTCTGATAAACAATTTAATTCAGTGTGTGCTTCTTGTCAATTAGGCAAATCATCAAAACTATCATTGTCTAATTCTTCTTTTCGAAGTAATAATATTTTGGACTTAATATTTTGTGACGTGTGGGGTCCTGCATCTATTTTATCTAGTGATGGTCACCGTTACTTCTTGTTGTGTGTTGATCACTTCACAAAATTCATGTGGTTTTTCCCATTAAAGCAAAAATCTGATGTGCTTCCTACATTTAAACAGTTTATCATTATGGTTGAGCGTCAATTTAAAACTAAAGTCAAACAGGTTCAAACCGATTGGGGGGGGGGGGTGAGTTTCGCAGCCTATCCTCCCACTTCACCTCCCTTGGGATCATTCATAGACGCTCGTGCCCGCACACCAGTGAACAGAACGGAATAGTTGAGCGACGACATCGTCACGTCGTTGAAACGGGCCTCGCCCTCCTTACCCAATCTGCCGTCCCACAACGGTTTTGGCACTTTGCCTTTGACACAGCTGTCTATCTCATCAATCGCATGCCATCGCGTTCCAACTCGAACAAATCCCCTCATGAATCCATCTACAACCACACACCTGATTACTCCTTTCTACGCATCTTTGGATGCCAATGCTTTCCCTACCTTCGTCCATATCACCCTCACAAGATGGACTTTCGCTCGACCCCGTGCATTTTCTTGGGCTACAGCCCCTCACATCACGGCTATCGTTGTTTGGATCCCGCAACAGACCGAATCTACATTGCTCGCCATGTTCGATTCCTTGAATCTCTGTTTCCTTTTCGGTCCCCTCCAACACCATCCCCTCCGAAACCTAAATCCAACCCATATACTACCTCAATGCCCTTCCCGGACGTCTCGTCCTTCACCACTGATTCCATCCCTACACCTTCCTCCACCGAATCCTCTCCTCAATCCTCCGCAACATCATCATCTCCATCCACTCCCTCTGCCGAAACCTCCTCATCCACCACCACATCCACAACCGAAACCCCATCACCCAACACATCCTCCTCGGCTTCCTCCACATCTCCTACACCTACCTTCTCACAATCAGCCCCTCCTCCATCTCCTCCACCGCCCCCTCCTCCTCGTTCTCGGCCTGCTAACCTTCGGCCCAACCCAAAACAACGGGTTCCTTTTGACCCCTCAGCGTTCCATGCACAATCGTCCACATCAAACAACATACCTGACCCTCACACACCTTCTCTTCCCCAAACCGAACCCACCACCTTTACCGTTGCCAACAAACATCCCGAATGGCGCACCGCCATGGCTGATGAGTATTCGGCGCTTGTCAAAAATGGTACATGGTCTCTTGTCCCTCCGGTTTATGGTTCTAATGTTGTTGATTGTAAGTGGATTTACAGGATCAAACGTGACAAACATGGGGCTCCATTTCGTTACAAAGCGAGACTTGTGGCGAAAGGGTTTACTCAACAACACGGATTGGATTACCATGAGACATTTAGCCCGGTAGTTAAAGCCACCACCATCCGGGTTGTCCTTTCGCTCGCGGTGACACATAATTGGCCCCTTAGGCAATTGGATGTCAAAAATGCCTTTTTACACGGGGATCTTCATGAAACAATATATCTTAAACAGCCCCAAGGCTTCGTTGACCCTGACAGGCCAAATTATGTTTGCAAGTTACACAAATCCTTATACGGCCTTAAGCAAGCCCCTCGAGCCTGGTTTGCTCGTCTTTCAGCAGCTCTACAACGACTTGGTTTCCGTGGGTCCAAGACAGATCCGTCCCTGTTCATCTATAATCATCGTGGTACACTTGTCTACTTTTTAGTTTATGTCGATGATATTATTGTTACAGGGAACAATCCTCTCGTGATTAACAAGATTGTGGCGAAACTTGGTGATGAACTAGCCTTGAAAGACCTCGGTGATCTTGACTATTTCTTGGGGCTGGAAATTGTTAGAAAAGGCAAAGACATAATTCTTTCTCAGAAAAACTACATCTTGGAGCTCTTACAGCGGGCCGGCTTGTCCTCAGCAAAGCCCGCACCCACTCCAATGAGCACATCCACGGTTCTTCATCTTAGCGACAGCCCGCCTATTTCGGATCCGGTAAAATATCGTCAGTTGGTCGGTGCCCTACAATATGTTACTTTGTCGAGACCTGATATTACTTTTGCGGTTAATCGGGTTTGCCAGTTTATGCATGCCCCAACTGAAGATCATTGGTCTGCAGTTAAACGAATTCTCAGATACCTCCTTGGCACCTCTAGTTATGGCTTACTACTTCGTCATGATTCCGGGTCTCGTCTTCATGCTTTTACTGATGTTCATTGGACAGATATTCAGGCTTTTTCGGATGCTGACTGGGCTGGTTGTCCGATTGATAGACGCTCTACAGGTGGCTTTGCGGTTTATTTGGGCGCCAATCTTGTGTCGTGGGCTGCACGCAAACAGCGTATTGTGTCTCGCTCGTCAACTGAATCTGAGTATAAGGCTATTGCCGATACTGTAGCTGAATTGACATGGCTTGAGTCTCTTATGCGTGAACTTGGGGTACTCACCAGATTGGCTCCGACTCTCTGGTGTGACAATTTAGAGGCAACTTATCTCTCCGCTAATCCAGTTTTCCACGCTCGCACGAAACACGTCGAGGTTGATTTTCACTTTGTCCGGGAGAAGGTTGCCCAGGGGCGATTACATGTTCAGTTCATATCCACTCATGACCAAATAGCAGACATCTTTACCAAGCCTCTTGCTACAGATAGATTTATCTTCTTAAGATCCAAGCTGCAGGTCGTTACCCGGCCTTAGCTTGCGGGGGAATATTAGACATATTTTTAGTAATGTGTTAAGTTAATTATAGTAGAAGGGGTATTCTTGTACTTAATTCCCTATATATATTTATCCTGTAATTGTGGTTATACGTACAATAATATTACAGAAGATTTCCTGGTTCAATTCTTACAAATATTTAAGGGTGGTTATTTTGGTGAGAACTGTTGGGAATGCCCCAGATAACCGATTTCCCTCGAGTGAGCTGCAAGTATACATAATGAGAAGTTAACATATAGGTTATTCGAGAGAAAAAAAAAAGGAACTATGACAATCATTATTTTGCAGGCAAAATAATTGCCAACCAGAGTGAAATATTGTCGTGGTGGTCCTTACAGGACTCTCAAGCGCATGGTAGCCCATTCAGATGGTATAGTTCCACTGAGATAGTTTAGACCGAGCTCCCTACATTAAACAATATAATTATCATTTCACTATTATCATTACATTAAGAAAAATGTCCTGATTCGGAGACATTCTTACACGTTCTGAAGATACGGTAGCTTGGCAAACTCTGATGGAAGAGTGGTTGAAACATTCTGGGCTATTAAATATCTGTATCACATAAGAAAATAATATTCAAATTTTGATTTTTTAACATATAGGATTTTTTTTTTGTCCATGAGAAACAGTTGAAATTATTATACCTATTAGCCCCACTTAGCAATCATATATGGTTTTATTTATGGAAAGCCAAGTGGGATTGTGCTTTTAGGTTGCTAAACCTAAGCATAAGCTCTATTTAATTAATAAAAGTAATATGTAAGAAACATGTTCATGATTGGCATACAAAAAGCCAACCAATATTGTATTACTTCCTCGTGTACAAGGCTTGATCTTCTAGTTAATATAGTATAGGTGTTATAATATCAACACTTGATCAATTCAAGAATCAAAATTTTGAAATATCTTATTAGAGTTGTGTATTAAGGTTGTGTTGTTCTCAAGACATAATAGTATAAAAGATAAAACAGGAGGGTTGTTCTGGAAAAGGAAGAAAGATAGGAGGGCTGTAGTGACAGTCTGACAGAGAGTGAAAGTTGAAGGTCTGAAGTTGCAATAGCTTGGATTCATATATATAAATGGTAGTTGCCTTTAGAAAAGAAGTTGGTATTCATTTTTAGTCCCTCTAATAGTCCCTGGTTATTCACTTTTCCTGAATTTGAGCCTTGTTCCTCCAAATGAGGTTTGTTGGTTTTAATCACTCTTCATCTCCCCAAGACCCTACTCTACAAGTGAGATATTACTAAGTGAGGATTACTGGGTACTTCTGTCTAGTCATGTTTAAGTATTATCTCATTGTATAGATGTATGGTTTTTATTAATGTAAATATTTTGGAGATTGTTAATTGTTCTTAAGTTAGAATCTAGAGTCAAATGTCAATGTAGTTACTCTTTTTTAAAAGTTCATATTAACCTTTGTGAGCTCATTTTTAAGTTAACTTTGAGGTAGTTGTGTTTTAACCAAAGACATTGCTGAGTTACAAAGAACAATAGCAGAGATATTTATATAAAATATGAAAGAATCTTGTTTTTATAACATTGCTTTTGATATCATGCAATCTTATTTTTTTTTTTTACAATAAAAATGTCCATAGTCACAAAATTAGGCCAACTTGTGACTAATATTAGAAACTAGATTTTTCAACCCGCGGGTTGTCGCGGGGATAACATCAACGCACAAAACAGTTGTATTGCTATAATGGCATGTAAAGAAAACGGGCAAGAAAACGTGTTACGACTCGAACACTTAAAGGATCGCCTACGACTTAAAAACTATATTACACGACTGTAAATATTATATCTTCCCTTACTAAATTTGTTGAGATTCAAAATGTAAATATTATAGAGATTGTTAATGGTTCTTGAGTCAGAATATGGAGTCAAATGTCAATGTACTATTCTTTTTCAAAAGTTCATATTAACCTTTGTGAGCTCACTTTTTTATTAACTTTGAGGTAGTTATGTTTTAACCGAAGACATTGCGAGTTACAAGCTAACAATAGCAGAGATATTTATATAAAATATGAAAGAATCTTGTTTCTATAACATTGCTTTTGATATTATACAATCTTAATTTTTTTAGTATAAAAATGTCCATGGTCACAAAATTAGGCCAACTTGTGACTAATATTAGAAATTAGACTTATCAGTCAAAGACTGGGAAGTCAAAGACTGGGAATGACTATTTATTATATATATAACAATAAAATTTGACATGAATAGTTAATTTTTTAGGTTTTAAACTTTGGCCACAATAGTTTATAACATTTACATTTTCAACCTTGAACTTTACATTTTCTTTATTTATAGTTTGGCCACTAGACTTTGGCATATTGACAAGTAAACTTTTTCTTATTCAAAGTTTTGCCACCAGACTTTGGCATGTTGACGTTTTCTACCCTAAACTTTAACATTTTGTTTTTTTACGGAATAGTAAACTTTAGGTTTTCATAGTTTAGCCACATATGTTTCATACTTTTACGTTTTCTACCCTCTAACTTTTAAAGTTTATTTTTGTTTTAAGTTTTGTGGTCTTTTACATTGGCCACAAAACTTTTAATTTTTATACTTTCGTTTGTTAATATACTTTTATAGTTTTATACTTTCACCACGAGACTATTAGATTTTTACGTTTTATATCTCTTAACTTTTTAACTTTTGTTTTTTATTACGTTTTATATCTCTTAACTTTTTAACTTTTGTTTTTTATTAAACTACTTTCATTTTTTAGTATACTTTTAGAGTTTTTGACTTTGACGACGACTTTTTATAGTTTTATACTTCGACGACACAACTTTTAGACTTTGACTTTTTATTCCCCTAAAATTTCTTACTTTGATTTTTTTAGTATACTAGCTTTTTTTATAGTTTTTATACTTTGACGACACAACTTTTAGACTTTGACGTTTTATTCCCCTAAAACTTCCTACTTTTGGCTTTTTAGTATACTTTTTATAGTTTTATACTTTCATCACGAAACTTTTAGACTTTTATGTTTTATACCCATTAACTTCTCTACTTTTGTTTTTTTAGTATACTTTTAAAGTTTTCGACTTTTGTCAATACTTTTTTATAGTTTTATATTTTCACCATATTAAAACGTTTTTTACTTAAACTGACGGGTAAATGAGTGGCCCGTCAGGAAGTGCAGGTGGGTCACAAGATCAAATAAAACTGAACGACACTGTTATTGCAGGCCCGCCGCAACGCGCGGGCGAGTCTGCAACTTGTTATTATACAATGAAATTTGGTGATTAATAGTGACTTTTTAGTTTCTTTTACTTTGGCCACAATATTTTCTTATTTTTACTCTTTTGGTCCATGTCAATTTTTTGTTTCTTTTACTTTGGCCACAATATTTTCTCATTTTTACACTTTTGGTCCATGTAATTTTTTTATACTTTGGCCACTATTACTTTTTAATTTATTACTTTAAGAACGTGACTTTAAGAGTTTTATGTTTTATACCCCTTAACTTTTATACTTTCGTGTTTAATATACTTTTTATAGTTTATATTATACAATCAAATTTCATAGATGAATAGTATACTTTTGGTTTTTCAAACTTTGGCCACGTGACTTTGGTGCTTTGACGCTTTCTACCCTTAAACTTTCACGATTTGTATTTTTTTCTTATTAACAAAATAGTAAACTTTTAGTTTTCATAGTTTGGCCACATATGTTTTATACTCTTACGTTTTGTACCGTTTAACTTATAAAGTTTTTTTTATTTTAAGTTTTGTTCTCTTCTATTTTGGCCACGAAAGTTTTAACTTTTCTACTTTCGTTTTTATTATATTTTTGTAGTTTATACTTTCACTACAAGACTTTTATACTTTTACGTTTTAAACCCCTTAATTTTTTTACCCTCTAACTTTTAAACTTTTTTTTGTTTTAAGTTTTATTGTCTTTTACTTTGGCCACGAAACTTTTAACTTTTATACTTTCGTTTTTAGTATACTTTTAGAGTTTTATACTTTCACCACAAGACTTTCAGACTTTTACGTTTTATACAACTTAACTTAGTATATTTTTATAGTTTTATACTTTCATCACAAGACTTTTAGACTTTTATATTTTATACTCCTTAATTTTTTAACCCTCTAACTTTTAAAGCTTTTTTGTTTTAAGTTTTTTTGTCTTCTACTTTGGGCACGGAACTTTTAACTTTTCTACTTTCGCTTTTAATATACTTCTATAGTTTTATACTTTCACCACGAGACTTTTAAACTTTTACGTTTTATACCATTTAACTTTTTTTACTTTCGTTCAGTATACAAATTCAACCCCGCAACAACGCGCGGGGGGAGGAGGAGGTAAACATCTCGTTACTACCTAATAACAATTTACAAATCTTGAGTTGCACAATATTATTTTTTTATTAGCTTTCCAATAAATGTATATATTTTATTCTATTTATTATTATTTTAATATAACCTCCATTTTTTAATGGATTATCAACATTTAAATTATTCAGTTGTTTTAATTTTTTTCTTAACTTTTTTTTTGTTTTATCCGAATTATTTTGGTAAGACAGGTGGAGTTTTATTGGTGATGTAACAAAGTTTTTGGTTTTAAGCATTCTCGTTGTTACCCATTTTTTTATTTTCAATCTTATTTACGTAACTGTTTTTTGTACTCGCGGTATCCAGCAACAAAACGTAGTTGCTACATCTAGTTGTTAGAAAAAGCCAAAATATTAAAAACACTATGAACACAATCAATGTGGAAAACTTAGTCATGAAGTGCGGACCTAGAAACAAATTTAAAAAAAAATATTAATCTACTTTTCAGGGTCATGAATGTATATGGAGTATGCTCCAAGAAGCTTGAGTAATGATAGAAAATTTAAAGAAGGAAAATTGGATTTTATTAATCCAAGTTATTACTAGTTGGCCGATATTAATCCCAATTAAGAAATTGGCCTACATTAATCCCAATTATCATGGTGTTGGAATTCGCTGGTCCTCCGTTAGTTTTTGTTTAACTCCGTTAGATTTTGGTGATGCCACGTCAGCAAAATAGGCTGCCACGTCAGCAAAATACTAACGGAGTTAAACAAAAACTAACGGAGGACCAGCGAATTCCAACACCATGATAATTGGGATTAATGTAGGTTAATTTCTTAATTGGGATGAATATCGGCCAACTAGTAATAACTTGGATTAATAAAATCCAATTTTCCTTTAAAGAAATTGTAAGATCTGGAATGGAAACATACATTCCATTGACACGGCAGGTGGTATTACGATTAAAGCTGCAATCGCAAGAAACATAGGATCCCCAATTCCCTTCCATACTGCAGGGATCCTTGCCAAAATCCCATTCCTTTCTCCCCGCTAGCCCTAACTTCCCCCAAATTTCTTTCAAAACCTTCACTGCATTGTCAGTTTACAGTTCACACACACAACAATCACCATTAATCATTTAATCACACCTTCGATCGGAAAACCGAAGTAATTAACGAAAACAGAAAACGAACACGTACATTCGTGCGTATCGAGCTTTGGTGATTGTGCGACTGCAAAATCTGAGTACAAAATCAAGCAAATTGCGAAGAATAGCAGCTTCTGCATGATGCCGTTTGTTGGATGCTCGAGTAGAGCACGTTTGGTTATGGTTGTTCATCTTATAGCCGAGAGAGAAGCAAATTGCGGAGGTGGAGGTGGAGATGAAGATGAAGCAGCAGGTCATGTGGTAATTAATCGGAAGATGAGCATAGACTTCATTGTTGAAATGATGCTCCATTAGGGTTTCGGAAAAGAGGATAACTGCACATATGGGTTTGTTGACTTCGGAATGAATTGAATTGTGTGTTTGCCGTTTTGGAAGATGGACTCCAACGGTTGAAACGATCGTTCGACGTTACCGCCCGATCATTATTGGGAGGTTACATTTTGAAACATATATAAAGCAGAATGAGTTAATTACGGAATGCGTCCCTGTGGTTTATAAATTTGTTTGGAATGAGTCCAAACGTTTCAAAATTTTCATTGCGAAGCCTGTGGTTTGTATTTCTTTGCTATTTGAGTCCCTGGGCCTAACGGAGTTAGAATTTTCTGTTAACTCAAAGGGTATTTTAGTCATTTTACACCTCAGGGACCTGTTATGTAAATTAATAAGGTTATAAAAATACAGGGGGTATTTTTGTTACTTAATAATATAGAAGGACTATTTCTATCATTTTTACACGCTTCTCTTTTTACAGCAAAGAAACAGATTGATCTTCCCGGCGACCCTCAACCACCCTGGGCGACCACCTGCGACCTCCGGCAACCTCGCACCATCGAACACCGGCAACCCATCCCACCATCATGAGCCGACGCTGCCCTGCCATTCTCCGGCAACCCCTGCCATTTCATCCCATGTACCCCCAATAAAAAAATGATATTATCTCAGTAATTTTGTAACTTCAATTAGTGCCCCAAACAATATTGAGAAAAATTTATTCCAGAAAGATCGAACTCAATGATTCAACAACGCCAAAATATGAACAATGAGAAGATCTTACCAGGCGTTTCGACTTATCCCAGTAATGGATTCCGATTAATGGTCGGTATATATAGTTTTCTAGGTTGTGTGATCGATTCCGATTTGGTGACGGTGACGGCGTCACCGGAACTAAACTCTCAGGTGACGGTGACGGTGGCGCCGCGTGATTTTCACCGTGGAGGTTCATCGGAGCGTAATCTTCGATGAGATTTGCTTCCGCCGTAGTCAAACTAATAGTATCGTTTAGAGATCTGAAATCCATAATCCCTTTGGTGAGATTTTCTTCCTCCGTTATCGCTGTTGATGATGTTGTAGTGGAGATCTTATTCCCTATGCTATTTGTAAGGGTGATTATATTCTTTGATTAAAAATTTTCATCAAATTAACGCCAGAAACGATGTCGTGAGTGATGTAATTGGGGGTAATAAGTGGTGGTTCTGGGTCTGCATAGAAGTGGTGGGGTTGTCCAGCTGTAAAGGGAGTAAGATAAAAGGTGGGTTGTGATGGTGGAGGAGAGCTGACGGAGGTGGGTTGATTTGGGTGGCGCAGGAGGTGGGTGTGGTGCGGCGGATTGTGGAAGTGGAGGAGGAGAGGGAGATGTCAGAGGGGAGGGGAAAAGGAGATAAAGATAATTTTTTTAATTTTTTTATTTTTATCTAAATTACAAAAACAGTCCCTATATTTTTTAATTTACATAATTAGTCCCTTATAAGCAAATTGACAGAAATATCCCTTAAGTTAACAGAAAATTTTAACCCCGTTAGCCAAAAGGACTCAATTTAAAAATAAATGCAAACCTCAGACTTCGAGATGAAAATTTTTAAACCTTTGGACTCAATTCAAAACAGTTTGCAAACCACAGGGACGCAAACCATAATTAACTCAAGTAGAATGTATAAACTTAGGTGGTGTTTGTTTTTTAAGAGGTAAAACGTCTACAGTCTGTAGACCATATCTGTAGAAGAAGATGTGGACCAAACCTCTGCAGTCTGTAAGAAGAAAACTGTTTGTTTTTTAACTTCTACAAACTGCTAAAATAAACTGAAATTTAAATAAACTGTTTTTAAAACTTATAGTTAATTACTATTCAAACCTTTTGATTTTCTTTCTGTATATTTTAACAAAAATTTATTTTTTAAATAGTTTTCGCTTAAATAAAGTTATAAAGATGTTTTAAAAAAACTGTTTAATTTTTTTTAACAATTTAAAAACATTAAAAAACTGTTTAAAAAACAATTTTTAACAATTTAAAAACATTAAAAAAATGTTTAAAAACGTTTTTATAAATAACTGTTTAGAAATGTTTTTAAAAAATTGTTTAAAAAACGTTTTTTAGAAATTGTATACAAAAGTTTTTTAAAAACTATTTAAAATATTCTTTTTTGAAAATAACTGTTAAAAACGTTTTTTAAAAATAAAACTTTATAAAAAACGTTTTCTAAAAATAAAAATTTATAAAACACGTTTTTAAATATAAATTTTATAAAAAAACGTTCTTAAAAAAACTAACATTTTTTTGATGAAATCTTTTTAAAAAACGTCTTTATTAAACGTTTTTATAAAAATTGTTTACAAAGGTTTTTAAAAAAAACAATTTAAAAACGTTTTTTTTTAAACTGTTTAACACGTTTTTTTTGAAAATTTTAAAAAAATTTTGGTTAAAGAAGTTTTTTAAAAGCTGTTTAAAATACTTAAAAAGTTTTTAAAAAAGTTTTTTTAGAAAAAAACTTTAAAAAAACGTTTTTATAAAAAAACTGTTTATAAATGTTTTTTTTTAAACTTTGTTAAAAAATGTTTGTTTATGAAAAAACAATTTAAAGAGAATGTTAACAGATGTTAGAAGATGTCAGAAGTGGCTGGGCCACATCTGCACCAATAAGAGGCCGCGCAGACATTTTTTAAGGAAATGTCTTCGAAAAAACAAACAGTCTGCAGACCTAAATGTCTGCGCGTGGTCTGCGCGGCGCAGACATAAGAGGACAGAAGAGCTTTTTCAGTAAAAACAAACACCACCTAAATAAATCATAAAACATCCATTGGCTAAAACATAAAACATCTTAAATCTTAAATACATAAATAAAGAAAATGGAAATATATGTGTTCCTGAGTTTCATTTAAGAAATAAAAAGAAAAGAATGAAAAACAAATGGTGTTCCCGAGTTTCATTTAAGGAAAGTAAAAGAAAACTAAGGTAAATTACAATGCACCGAGAGCTCGGTGAGGGTGATGACATGGACACAAGAATTTGGTGAACCTTGGTGAGTGTATTGGGAGTGCATCTCGGTGAGCTCGGTGGCTTGGGGTTTGGTTACCGTCCCGCGCATGCATAAACCTCGGTGGAAGTGGACTTTTGTGATTTTTTTTTATTAGTTGAGTAAAATAATAATAAAAGTAAAGTGAAATGTGTGAAATGTGAAAGGTGATATTGGAAGTAAAATGAGTGAAAGGTGGAGAGAGTGAAAGGTGATGATGTGGCACTGAGTTGACAAAAAAGTAAGTGAAAGAAATGATAGGTGATAGGAAGGTATTGTGAATAACCTAAGCCAATTTATTATAAGTTAAGTTCCTTCCAATTTGGAGAGAAAGGAAAAGAAGTAATCCCTTTCTTTCTTTCTTTTTCTTTTCCATTATTTCCTCTCCTTTCTTTTCTTGTCCCTTGTTAGAAATGATAAAAGATTACCTTATATATCATTTAGAGTAGCGTGTCAGTCTCTCATATTGTACTATTTGGTCCACACGTTTTTTCCCTATTTGGTGTGAAGGGCGGTGGGTGATGACGCTCTCTCTGTCTTTCCACGCGTCCTCTGCTCTACACAAAACTCTATCATCTATTTCTATGGTCTCTATCATCTCTTTATGTGGACAAACCCCCCATTAACGCCGATGTCTCTAGACTAACCCCCATCTGTCGACTCCGGCATGGTGGCCGCCAGTATGTCCGCTCTGGTTATGCTCGGTGTGTCGCCGCCGTTGTGCCCTTCCTGTGGCGTCTAGGGTTCCGTTGATTCAGAGAGTTGAAGCTCTGAGTGTATCATGCATGTCTTCTTCTTGCTGTGTGTTCCTCTCTCTCGCCGTCCACCAAGGCATCGCCGATTTGTGATGGCGTCGTTGACTACAACATCTCTGATTTGTGCCCTCATCACCGATTTGTGCTCTCGTCGCCGATTTGTGATGATGTCGTTGACCACAACATCTCCGATTTGTGCCCTCATTGTTTTGATTTCCTCTTCCCTGTAAGTTTGTGCTTATTATTGGGTACTGATTATTAATCTTTCGATTTTATATAAATTTGTGCTTATTATTGTACCCTCCTTGGTTGTCTTTTTCATTGTCAATTCAGATGGAATACAACATCTGAAGGTGCATCAGGCATCAAAGCCAGTGGTGTATTAAAGGTTCAGGTATGTTTTAATCCTTTAGCAGTTCTTTGTGTTGTTGATGTCTATGTTGGTTCCTCATATACAATAATATATGGTTCTCCATATTAGTATATAGAGCTTCTAGGTAAATGCTTTTTGTTTTACATCTGATCGCATAAGAAGGTTTGAATTATTCTAAAGTCACAACTGATGTTCGGTTATGTGGAAACAAGCTGATGATGATATTCAATCTATTTTTCTATATATGATTTCTAATTGTGTTTGGGTTTTGAATTTTGATGAAGTGCATTGGAGATTTTAGTGGTTTGAAATCCATTTCAGGTATGTTCCGTTTGCTATAATCTTGGTTGAGTTGTGGTTTTTTTTAAGTATATTTGCATAGATCTGCAGCTGCAGTCAATTTGTGTTAGCTTTGTTGCAGTGTGCTTTAACTTTTATATTTCATGGTCAACATTTCATGACAGTGGGCATGTGCTTAGATGTGTATTTTTAAAGTGATTACCATCAAACTTTATGTTCATTTGGATTTGGTAAGATTTGTGTACTCAAAATCCCTTTGATTTCTTGATTTTGTTAATTGCCTCATAACTTAAATTGTGTGTTATATAACCTTTATATGCTTTCTGAGTTTGGTTGCAGGTGCGAAAGATTCCCCATACCCAAGATGTAACCACCGACATTGCTTCATTCCTTTTTTACAAGGTAATGTTTCACCTTCACTTCGATCTGATACTCATTTGTTTTTCATTTATTTGGGTATGTGAACAACCCCGTTCACTGTATGTTTATTTTTTAATTCACAAACAATTGAATCTTTTCACGAGACATCTTTAATGTTTTTAGAATTGCAGTGAATGATAAATCAATATCAAGTATTTTCTTTTGTTGTATTTGTGTTATAGAAAGATTAAGAGATTACTTAATATGTTTTTCTTTTACAAGTTGAGATTTTAAATCACATTTGAATTTGTCAGCAGCAGGTTTGCTCTTGACAGCAGCATAACCAGTGAAAAATGTTGCTATCTAAGACATTTTGTTGTGATAAAGACACCAATTTAGAAAACGAAAAAGCAATGGATGCTTATCATTTTGGTATTTGGTGTGAAGGGCGGTGGGTGATGACGTTCTCTTTCTTTCCACACGTTCTCTGCTCTTATTAACACAGTTTGGGGGTTAGTTACATCTTGGGCAGCGATGATGTTTCATGGATGTTACTTTGGTTTGCCATACCCAGTTTAGCTATTTATGATTTGCGGCAGTTATGATTTTTCATGGAAGTATATGGTGAGTTCGGCCGACTCTTTGGCGAGGCAATAACTTTTTGCAGCCATAGAGTCGCCCTCATTCATGATGGCTTGAATTGTCACATGTATATAATCTGAGCCTACACTTTAATACTTCATCCAAGACTGGAATTGATGCTCTTATTTATTTTATAATTTTACTGTTGTTCTTGCTTAATGCATAACCAATGAAAAATGTTGCTATCTAAGGCATTTTGTTGTGATAAAGACACCAATTTAGAAAACGAAAAGGCAATGGATGCTTATCATTTTGAGTAACGTGGCAGTCTCTCATATTTGTACTATTTGGTCCACACGTTTTTTTCCCTATTTGGTGTGAAGGGCGGTGGGTGATGACGCTCTCTGTCTTTCCACACGTCCTCTGCTCTTATTCACACAGTTTGGGGGTTACATCTTGGGCAGTGATGACTTTTCATGGATGTGTTACTTCGGTTTGCCATACCCAGTTTGGCTACTTATGATTTGAGGCAGTGATGATTTTTCATGGAAGTATATGGTGAGTTTGGTCGACTCTTTGGCGAGGCAATAACTTTTTGCAGCCATAGAGTCGCCCTCATTCATGATGGCTTGAATTGTCACATGTAAATAATCTGAGCCTACACTTTAATACTTCATCCAAGACCGGAATTGATGCTCTTTTTTCTTTTATAATTTTACTATTGTTCTTGCTTAATTCTCTTACAATTTATCTCATGTTATTTCTCTTTTGCTCTGCTTCAATTCGTCTCCTCCTACAACTTTCATTGCCGCCCGCCTCTTCCGCACTTCGATTATGGTTGCTTCACATTTCGTTAAGGTACGATCTTCTGTTTCTTCTTTCTAGGGTTTTGCTTCTCTGTGTATTGGATTGATTTTAGGAGATTAAAATTATTAGCTTTTAGTGTTTCGAACAATTAGGCCACTGTTATGTTGGGGGCTTTTTATTTTTGGTTCGTTAATTGGATTGTTATAGTTGTTTCAACATACCCCTTACTGATTTTAGTAGTTGTTTAGTTACAACTACATGTTTCATTTTTAAGTGATGTTCATGAGTTTTACTTCATTTTCTGTATCAAATTTTATAACTTAAGCTTTCACATTGTCATAGTTTTAGTCTTCATGAGCCTTAGTGTTACTATCTAGGTGATGTTCATAGATTTAACTTTGTTTTTTAGTCAAATTTCATAGCTTATGTAGATTATTGATTTAATTCTCAATTCTTATTGTGTACTTTGATACAAGTTAACATTAAATATTGTTATAGTATAAAAGTTACCTGCCATGAACTGATATTTGATTTCATTGTTAGTATAAAATCTAGCTACTATGAACTGATATTTGGCAACTTATGTATTTCGATTCATGTTTTGTGTTTTCATTTCGTGTCTTTCGCTTCGTCTAATTGGAGGGTATATTAAAGGGATTGTGGGTAGCGTGGGTCGGGTCAAGCTGGGTCCCTATGGCTTTATGATGAATAATATTTGATGATGAAGGTCAAGGAAGATTTCCAGATGGATGGCGTTTTGTCTGCTAACTGGTTCGTGATGGTTTGCAGGGTGATAAACGATGATTCAAGGTGGGGTGTATAGGTGTGAGTCTCTTAAAGACGACTTGATAAGGGTTGTGCAATGATTGGTGTAAAAGTTTGTCGAGTCCTGTTACAAATGGGATATCTCATGCAATGATTCAAGTTATCTTATATGATTTATGTGGATAACAAAAGACCCACAATTGGAATGGATATGTTAAAATTGCACATTGATAACTGGTATTTTTCACATGATTTCATTTTTATCAAATGCTCTGTTTTCGTGTATTTGGTGCAAGGAAATTAGGGTGGAAGGACTCTTGCAATTCTTCAAAGTCTTGGTGTGGAGCCTCTTTGTTTCTTCTGTTTCAACATGGTTGACTAATCTAGCATTATGGCTTAAAGGACAACCGGTGGTAATTGTTTCGGTAGCTTTGAGGGAGGAAGTTCTTCCTCATGCTGTGTAAATTTGATTAGTGAACGAAGAGAGTTTGGGAAATTTTCTGTGTGTTCTCCATTGATTCTGTTCGGAAACATATATACAGTAAACTCAAGCTAACAAACTGTACCTAACTATAGTTAAATAACTAACACTAACTAACTAAACATATTTACAGAATCAGTCCCTGTGAATAAGGAAAATGACCCGATAGTCCCTGAAGTTGTAAATTCCAACACCCCCCCCCCCTCAAGTTGGAGGCATTGAAAGCCCCAACTTGGAGATCAAATAGCTGTGTATAGAAGGAGGAAGACTTTTTGTAAGCATGTCAGCAAGTTGTTCATTGGAGGGTACATGATGAAGAGAAATGAGGCCTGCTTCCAACTTTTCTCTAACAAAGTGACAATCAAGTTCTATATGTTTGGTTCTCTCATGATAAACTGGATTCTTAGCAATGTGAATAGCAGCCTGGCTATCACAATGCAAAGGAATAGGTTCCATGTTAGGAAGATGAAATTCATGAAGTAATCTGGTTAGCCAAGCCAACTCTGCAGTAACCCTCCTCATTGATCTGTATTCTGCTTCTGCAGAGCTGAGTGAAACAATTTCTTGCTTCTTTGATTTCCAGGAGATAGGACTTCCTCCCAAAAGAACAAAATACCCACTGACTGATCTTCTAGTATTGGGACAAGAAGCCCAGTCAGAATCACAGAAAGCTTCAAGCTTGAAGTCAGAAGAATTGTTAAAAAACAATCCATTAGATGAAGTATTTCTGACATATCTAAGAGTACATAAGGCTGCATTCCAATGTGGTAATCTAGGATCTTGCATGAACTGACTAAGAAATTGCACATAGAATGAAAGATCAGGCCTAGTATGAGTGAGGTAATTGAGTTTGCCAACTAATCTCCTATATTATAAAGGATCAGACAGAGGCTCTCCTTCATGAATAGGAAGCTGTAAATGTAAAGGTAAAGGTGAAGAAACTGAGGGAAGAGTAGTATCATCAAACTCCTTCAGCAGATCAAGAGCAAATTTCTTTTGAGTCATGGAAAGCCCATTAGGAAAAGCAATGACCTCTAGGCCTAAAAAGTAATGTAAAGAGCCAAGATCTTCAATTTTGAAAGTCTGATCCAAGAATCTTTTAAGAGAAAGCATCTCCTGAGTATCATTTCCTGTGAGTAGAATATCATCTACATATACAGCCAAATGTACAACTGAGTCACCCATAGTTTTGGTGAACAAAGAGTAATCATTTGGAGATCTCACACACCCTTTACTTTTTAATGCATCAGAAAGTCTACTGTACCACTGTCTTGAGGCCTGTTTAAGTCCATAAAGTGATTTTTGTAACTTGAGAACATGAGAAGGAGAATCAAGTGTCATGCCAGGAGGTGGACTCATGTAAATATCCTCATCTAAATTTCCATGAAGGAAAGCATTATTTACATCCAGTTGAAATAATGGCCATTTCATATTTGCAGCAGAGGCAACAAGAGCTCTAATAGTGGTCATTTTAACCACTGGTGAAAAAGTTTCTGTATAATCAATACCTTCTAATTGTGTGTCACCTCTCACAACCAATCTTGCCTTATACCTTTCAAGAGTGCCATCAGAATGGTATTTAAGCTTATAAACCCATTTACACTTAATGGGCTTCTTTCCTGGTGGAAGATCAACCACAGTCCATGTATTAGTGGACTGTAATGCAACATACTCAAGCTTCATAGCCTGCTGCCAGTTAGGATCTTTTGCAGCTTCTTTATAGGAAGTTGGCTCATGAAGATTTTCCAGTGATTGAAATAAAGAGGCAGATGAATCAGGAAGAACAACCGAATTGGCTGCAAAAGAAGTCATGATAGAATGCATACAAGAAACATTATTACAAACATAATCCTTCAAATAGGAAGGAGGATTATGTGCTCTAGTAGAGGCTGGCCTTATAGGATTATGAGACACAGGAGAAGAATGATCAGGAGAATTGGAAGTAACGGGAATGGTTGTAGAAGAAATAGGTGAAACATGAGGATTGGAAATGGAAGGAGAAGAATCAGAAGAAGAAGAAGTAGAAGGATTCGAGGATGAAAATTGATGCACAGGGGGTGAAGGAATATCAGAATCAAGAGTAGAAAGAAAAGTATCAAAATCTGTGATAGGTGGAAAAATGGGAGAAGATGATGGTTTTGGAATGGAAGGGAAAAAATGTTCAAAGAATATGACATCTCTTGATATGAAAATTGAGTTAGTATGGAGATTGTATAATCTGTAAGCTTTCTTACCCATGGGGTAGCCTAAAAATATACAAGGATAGGCTCTAGTTTGAAACTTGTCTCTGCCAGCTTTAGGTGTAGCAGCATAGCATAGACATCCAAAACTTCTAAGATGTGAATATGATGGTGGTTTAGAAAACAGAATTTCAAAAGGAGTCTTGCCATGTAATACTTTTGAGGGAAACAAATTGATTAGGTGAGTGGCAGTCAAAATACATTCTCCCCAAAATTTAAGAGGCAATTTAGATTGAAATAACAAGGCTCTTGCAGTTTCTAGAAGATGCTTGTGTTTTCTCTCAACTACTCCATTTTGCTGAGGAGTAGCAACACAAGAAGTTTGATGTATTATTCCTTTGTCAAGAAAATAAGCAGATTGAAAAGTACCAGTTCCCAATTCAAAAGCATTATCTGATCTAACAGTTTTAACATTCAAAGAGAATTGAGTTTGAACCATAGAAATGAATGATTTAAGAATATCAAAAGCATTGCTTTTGGTACTCATCAAGTAGGTCCAGGTGACTCTACTAAAATCATCTACAATTGTAAGAAAATACCTATAACCATTATGAGTTTGAGTGTTATAGGGACCCCATACATCAATGTGAATTAGCTCAAAAAGGTGAGAACTGTGAGTATTGCTTTTAGGGAATGGGAGCCTGTGCTGTCTAGCTTGGGGGCATATATCACAATTTTCAATCTCAATGCAATTTTTAGAGTGACAGACATTCAATGTTTTGAGTTTATACAAGGGCAAATGACCAAGACTGTCATGCCATGTTTTAACAGAAACAACACGGTTACAAGAAGAAACTGAAACAGATGGACTTTTTGAAATGAGAATTGCATTTTGTCTTAGTAGATACAGTCCTCCAGTGAGTCTACCAAGATCCAGTGGCCTCTTCAGTGAAGGGGCCTGCAATATGCAAGATGAAACAGTAAATAGGAGGGTACCATTTGTTTCTAAGCATAATCTTGGGACAGAGAGAAGATTATGTTTAAACTCAGGAACTAAGAGAACATTTGAGATGGTCAAAGAAGGAGTAATTTGAACACTACCAGATTTCTTTGCATACATGACATGACCATTGGGTAAACCTATAGGAACAAGTTTATCCAATAAATGAATTTCAGTAAAGAGTTTTTCATCACAACACATGTGACTACTTGCACCAGTATCAATGATCCACTTAGTGGATTTATGAATATGTGATGATAAGAGAGAATTAGAAGCCAAGATACCTGCAAAATTTGCAGAATCAATGTTTGATCCTCCAACTTGACTTCTTTGAATCAATTCCATGAGTTGAGTGTATTCATCTTGAGACAAAGCACTTGAATTCTGAATTTGACTATTGTTGAGTGAACCTTCTGTATCACTTGCAGCATTGTTAACAACAGCCTTCTTAGTGAACTTGAAGTCCTTAGGAAAACCTATTAACCTATAGCATTTCGCAGTCACATGTCCAACCTTCTTGCAATGATTGCAGATTACATTCTTTTTACTTTCAAATTTGGTATAAGACTTGTTATTGACATAGGCATTAAGCTGCTGCATCAGAATTAAAATGTACACTAGCATGTACTTCCTTTTGTTTCTCATATTGAGTTAAGATGGAATATGCTTTGTCAATAGATGGTAATGGATCCATCATTAGAATATTAGCTCGAACATGATCATACGATGAATTGAGTCCCATAAGGAATTGAAGCAACTTTTGAGTATTATCTCTTTTAACCAAAAGATCAGAAGAAGCACAAGTGCATGCAGGAATAAGATTCAAAGCAGTCAATTCATCCCATATAGACTTCATTTTGGTGAAATATGAAGATATACTATCATTACCTTGATTTAGATCACAAAGTGCCTTCTGCAATTCATATATCTTCACTCCATTCGGTTGACCAAAACGATTTTCAAGTTCTTTCCACAACAGTGCTGAAGTAGTAGTGTATAAAACACTTTCACTGATATCTTTCGATAGAAGATTTAAAATCCATGAAATCACCATATTATCACATCTTTTCCATGTTACAGCAGTTTCAGTGGTGCTAGTGACATCTCCATTGACGAATCCGATTTTGTTCTTTGCAGATAACGCTATTGTCAACGATCGTTTCCAAGCTGAGAATCCAGATCCATCAAAGACTTTGGAGATGATCATCATTCCAGGATGATCAGACGCGTGAAGGTACAAAGGATTCGAAGAATCAATTTGAGGTGATGAAGTTGACATGATTTGAAATCGAGTCGAAAGAGAAACAGAAATCAATCAGAGGAAGAAATCGAGCGAAAAACGATGAGCAAAACTAATCGATTGGATCAATTTGCTCTGATACCATGTAAATTTAATTAGTGAACGAAGAGAGTTTGGGAAATTTTCTGTGTGTTCTCCATTGATTCTGTTCGGAAACATATATACAGTAAACTCAAGCTAACAAACTGTACCTAACTATAGTTAAATAACTAACACTAACTAACTAAACATATTTACAGAATCAGTCCCTGTGAATAAGGAAAATGACCCGATAGTCCCTGAAGTTGTAAATTCCAACATACTGTTTTGCCCATGTGCAGTCGGGTTAATGGTGGTCGTGAAGGTCAGTTAGTGTTCCTTCATTGCATTGATGTACTTATCTCAACTGTTACTTTCTCTTTGGATCCAGTTCCTTAAAACGATAAAGAAAATTCAAATGAATAGGCTAAGAGATACCAATGGTTACGAACATAACATTACCTTACTTCCCGTATAACTTTAGCATATGTTAATCATATATAATTAAAAAATGTACATATATAAAAAAGATAGTCGTCACAACGTGCGGACGGGTTTTAATTTAACAAACCGCGGCAACGCGCGGGTACTTTACTCGTATAATAAAATAGTAAATAAAATATATTTTTAAATCACGTTGAGACTTTGCTACTACTTTGTAGAATTGCCAAGAAAGTAAAAAAATATGATCCATCTCTTTTTATGGGTGCTTGGAGAATGAATGTATAGCCTAACCTTAAAATGGGTCATTGTAGGGCAGCCGCACAACACCAATTTTGAAGCCCATCAAACAGATTAAGTTCTGTGTTTACATTGTTCGGTTTTAACCTTGTGTTTAGAGGAAATATGCAATTTTATTTCAAACTAGCGGATATATGTATTTTCCAAATGGCTTTGATGTGAACATTTTATGTTAAGTGACTGTGAAATGAAATGGTTCTTGTGGTGTGTCTCATGCCCAATTTTTTCAAAAACATGATTAGTCTCTATTATTGTTCCTTAGTCCTTACAAGCTTACAAAATTCTATATTTTCTCATAACGTAAGTTTATCATGTATGATTTAAGAAAATATACAATATTATATAAATATGGAGGAGGTTCATTTGAGAACCGTTCGATTTTAAGAACTTTTAAGAACCATTCTGAGCTACTAGTTATATATAAGGAAAACTCAAAATGACATGGTATTCAACAACAAAACGATGGTCGTGGGAAAGCTAATGGAAGAAATCAAAGTGAGGAGCGCACTATGGATTAAGGCAAGAGCAAAAAAAGTTAACTTAGACCAGGAAAAATTACACAAAAGAATGAGTATATGTAACTAATATGGGTGTAGGGTTGTGTTTTGCGTTTTTCATTGAAAATAGCTGAGGCTAGGTCCTGAATAGTGTATATTCATCTGGGTCTAGTGTATATCATTTGGATAGATAAAATCTACCTTCCCAAAAAAAATATATACTGATCTTTTGATTTCCATACAAAGTATACAACATCATCTTTTGAAAGTTCAATAAAATGCATGGTTTAAGTTTTAACCTTTGTATAGATGCTTCAAGGTTATGTTATATCTTTCTAGTACTATCTTTAAGATGAAGTTAAAATCTATAGAACTAAAGTTGAGCTACAACCAAATATCTTGATTCAAATCTTAAGAATGAACAAAGGTAAAGAATACCATGATCTAAAGTATTTTAAAGTATTTCAAACTTATAGAAATAATCCATGAAACTATTACACATTTACACACCAGAACAAAATAGCATGACACAAAGGAGTATTAGGTTCTCAGGGATATGTGTTATCTTACTCTAGTCCAAGTAAATGATTCATGCTAATATGTTATATGTATAAAACACCATTCCTAATAAAAAGAACAAAGTTACCCCTCCTATATGTATATAGATATTTGGTGACTTGCAACCCTTAATGTTTGACCTGTTCCCCTTTTAGCTAAAGCTTTCCGTGTCATCATCTGAAATAAAACACAACTCAACTCAAAAGATTAATAAAATAAATTGTGGAAATTTCCACCTCTAAATTCAAAAACCATTAAACCAATGTCAATCTAGATAACAAAATATTTACCTTCATCTGTTGTCCTAGTAAAGTAGCCTAGTCTCCACAAGATAACAATGGTTAAAGATATAATAGTCAATCCTCCAACAACCGCACCAAATATTAAACTAATGTTGATCTTTTTTTTAATTGGTGGCCTAAAATCTGTACGAAAAAGGTAATGACAGCAATAATAAATGGCATTACAACATTATACTCCTTAAATTTCAGTAAATAAATTCAGAGACAGTAGACAGTTACAGATAGTATGGTTACAAAAGCATTGTGACTTTTAATTATCAACAAATCTATTTCATTTGACTTCAAAAGTCATTTCATTTGACTTCAAAAGTCAAAGGAACCTCCCATCATTGTTTTTTGTTGGATTGAGTCGCTAATAACATATTTGTGCAACTTTCATACCAAAAGACAAGAAATCAGGCCAGATGAAATACAGGAAACGAATAGTGTAGTTAGAATGTTACTGACTTCATTTAACCCTTAACAAATCCATATAAACGTTGACCTCAAAAGTCAAAGCATACTTAGGTCTATAATTTTTTGGGAACAGATTGACCAGTGGCAGATATATGCAGTCTTCATATATCACATCTCTATCTAATATATTGGCAGAACATCAAATGTTGGAAATCAGAAATGAATAATGTGGTTTGATTATAGTGATTTTGACCTCAAAAGTCAAAGAAAACCTCCATCTTATGTAGTACTTCCATTGTGAAAAATCTAGAATTACTTACTCTGGTTAACTGATATAGCTGAGATAATTGGACCATAACATCCTCTATATGGAATTCCAGTAGTGCCTTTTCCAGCCCAATAAAGTCGAATCTTGAGTGTGTTATTTTTCACATTAACAATATAACTCTTTATGATTGCCTTACCAATACCTCCAGCCGCTTCTACTATGTCAAAATCCTTTAGTTTTAACTCCCCCTACAATAAGATTTATCAGAATATGTTACTATTCTTATTACAGTTGCATTTGCATACATTATTATAGGGACTATATGCATAGAAAAGTAACCAACTATGGCTCAATTTCCATTTTAGGTAACTGTCTCTTTTTAGCCAGAAAAAGAGAATCACCTGCACATAAACATCGAATACACGTTTCCCCAATTTTCCAGACGGGTTATCTTGGGTGAAAACAATCTCTGCAAAGTGGAGTCTCACAGTATAGTCCCCGTTCGCAAGACACAATCCATAGTAAGTAAGAGAAATAGCAGACGTGCGTGCTGTTGTATATAAATCCGTATCTAACGTGGGTATACTGTGGAGATTAGACGTGTTGAAAAGAATATATGAATCATGGTCATCATCTAAAAAGTTTCCGGTACTGCTAAACGCCCAATTTCCATCATTGTAATATGTTGAAGCACCTCTTCTTTCTGTATCCGCATCGTATTTGATGAAGTTGTTGATATTTACCTCTTCACCCCCACAGTTGATGTGCAGAGAACGGATTTCTGATGTAAAATATGACAATTTAGTTAAGATTTACATGAGTTAATGTGTAACTGTATTTGAATGATGTTAAATTTTTTCTTACTCTGTGAATCTAATTTAGTACATGGAAAATCTTTCCTTAGACATGGATGAATATCGTTTCTATACAAGAAATACAAGATTTATAAGTCATTGTGTAGTTTTGATTGATGCTTACACAACTCACAATATGATTCTTGTGAGCCCAAAGTTAGTCATTCTTATGGTGTCCTAGGCCTAGTTGACCCCAAAAGTTCCATATCAGTCCCCAACGTTTGTACATCATGCTTGATAAAACTAAGTTGAGGTGCTAAATATATGTGCTTTATTTTTCATGTCAAAATCTTTATTTAAGAATTTAAATTACCTTGTTTTAAATTGAAACGTGTTTGTAAGTACATATTTAAATATAACTTTTTATAAATATATAAATGAAAAATTAGTAATATTAGAACTGGTAGGAACCGGGCCCAAATCCCTCAGTTGTTTCAAGCAAAAGACCAGGCTTGGCAACTACTTTAAATGAAATTAGGTCAAGTGTCTTACTGTTTTTTTGTTGACGAAGAATAGCTCTCCACCACATTTCTGCGAGTAGTGAAAATTTTGTTTTACATTAAGCATACACAGAAAACATATATGACCTCTATGGCCTTTGCCATGTGGAAAAAAAGCAACTTACATTGCCCCTTCTTCACACCTTTTTGGACCATAAGCATCCCAAGTAAAATGATTATAAGAAACATCACTATAAAGGCATAAATAGTTAAATACATATAAACACAACCCACCACTAAAGGTTTATTAGGCTTATTATTATTACTGTTGTTATTAATTTATTATTATCAAGATATTATTTAACTATTTATTTGATTAATTTCCAAGCATTAAACATTAAACTATAATTGAACTTGCTTGGAAACCAAGTTATCTGGCCGGCCCTCTAATATGGTTACACTATTTCCGAATTTTTCATTCAACCGATACGATTATCAAAAAATAATAAGCTTCTATAAGGTTATGTTTTTTATCATTTGACGATGAAAATCTTGTAGTGAAATGATAACTATAAGGGAAAGATTATCCTTACATGACCTTGGTGCTTGACAAGAACCATTCAGGCATAAGTCCAGTAAGATTATTTTCTGTTAAATAGCTATAAAAATATTGGTCACCATTAGAGAATTGATCATAGTTATTAACTGGAAGACAAGAAAATTTTGTAGAAGCTGATATTTTACATACATGTACTCAACTTTTTTGAGCATGGAAAAAGAATATGGTATGTCACCTGTCAGATTGTTGAAACTGAGGTCTCTGCATCAATAAAAGATATAAAAAATTAAGTTCCAAGACAGTGTAAATTTGATAAATACCAAATATATCAAATAGGTAAAGAGTGGAACTATATGACAAAAAGACATAGTTGTTTACAGTTTATCTCGTCTTCTCTTACGATGTTGGGTCATCCACTCGTGGAATTCAAAAATGATACTTAATACTCGGAACGTGTTCAAGTGGCTATTTAATGTTGGAAATATAGTTGATACAACGTGTTTTGATTCGTAATGTTTGTCTTTTTGGGTAAATATATGAAAAGAGATAAGTTGAGGGTGAGAATAAAAGTACAAACAAGGCTGAAGGGTGTAGCTGTCAAGAGTGGAAGTTGAAGGGCTGAAGCAGGTTTTTGGCATCTGATGTGTCTCTCTTTGTCTCAACCACTCATGAGGCTCATTTGTTCTAGATATTTCTAGGCTTAGATTGAGTTGTTCTTCCCATAATAACTTAAGAGTTAAGAGTTCTATATGGTTTGAGTAATTAATTGTGTATATTGTAATAGGTTTCTTTGTTGTTTTGGTTTTAACCTTTAAAGGTTTTTGAATCCTGGTACGTTCTTGTTGAGTTATTTCAACATGGTATCAAAGCCCTAGGCTCAATTTTGGTGTTTGTGGTTCGTCTTGTTAATCCAAAGGGGTTCTAAACTGTAGTTTGCTGTCATAAGTCATAACCAAGTTCTTGGTCTGTGTGGGCATAGTTCAGGGATTTCTTTTAGTAGTCCAGACATGGTCTTTTCATTGACGATACTGTAGGAAACACTCTTCGTCAAATTAAGTCTGAGTACTCCCAAAATCCAAATCATGTTGATCCAATAATCCCCAATCTTCATCAGATATCTTTTCTGGTTTCCATCCTAATGGTGGTTGGTGTAACTACTTCTGATAAAGATAATCTAGAATTTGCATCTTCCGAAATTTTAAGTCATGCATGTCAAACTTATTGATCTTGATCTTCCCATCTTTTGCCATGATAACCGAATAAAACAAACAAGTCTGGGCTCTGATACCACTTGTTGGGTGGATATCCGGCTGTTCAGAATCAGAACTACAGCAACGGCGGTCAGCTGCTGATCTGGTTGTGTTGATCGGCAGCAGCCCTGCTGATTTGTGGTGGTGATCGGATAGGAATGGTGGCGCAAGATGGATACATAAACACACACACAACGGCCCCTATTAGTTTTGCACCTTCTAACATCTCGAGTTGATCATTCTCCTCACGCTTTTTTTCTTTTTCATTCACGATTTTATGTTCTAGATTCCTCTCTAGTCTAGATTCCTCGTCGATTCTTCCCCTCATTCTTAATATCTTGGACATCTCACTTTTCCATGCAACGCATTCTTTTCGATCTTGTACCCAATAAAAGGAAACAAGGATTTACATGATTCGGTCTACTCTGACCTACGTCCATGGCTGCACTAGCAAGTCAATTTAATCATAAGAGGTGTTCAAGATTACTTGACATAAGACCTATATTTATAGATTGAAGATTATGGTTAATTAGCTTGCATCTAATTTTAGTTTCCGATCTAATTTTGGCAACCTGCCAAAGTCGGTTGCCCTTAAGGTCACAGCCTCCACGGGAAACTAACACCTTCCCCTCACCCTCTCTCCAGCTTTTTGTGTTCTAAAAGTAGAAAACTTTCAAAACTAGTTTATTTGTACAAAACTTACAATGATAATCCGTAAGAGAAGCAAGGAACATCTTGTAAATTACTTACAGAGTTTGCAGACTTCTCAAATACCCAACATAGTAAGGAATTGGCCCATATATCAAACAATTCCTAAGTACCCTGCGTAATTCCACATGATTGTAATTAGCATCTCACTCAAGTACTACAAAGTAGAAATCATCAAAGAAATATAAAAAGCTCACAAGATTTTCAGGTGAGTCATTTTCTGTAGTGGCGGGAAAGTAGAAGCTCCACCTTTCAAGTCACTAATTCTCCTGTATCACAAGATAAATATAGTGAAAAAAAGAGATTAAGCATTTTGTATATTTAGCCACTTCATTAGAACAAGCATCCAAAAGATAGAAAAAGATAAGTTAGTGGATAAGGCATACAGATCATTCAGTTGTGTTAATACAGAGATGCTAGAAGGAATTGCCCCCTCAAAAGAACAACCTTGTATATGTCTGCATCATAAGAAATTTTGAATGCTTTTAATTAATACGTCCTTAGCGAATAACAGAAATTCCCAACTACATAATATAAGAGGTTGGCAAAATTGCATAAAAAGGTAATGTACCATAGACCATTTCGATTCAAGTAACCAACTATGTTTTCACCTATAAAAACTGAAGGACTTTAAAAACATTTAATTTATGGTAATCTTATAAGTTAATCGGTTTGATACAGATCCGGATGATCCATATCCAGCGCCCGACCCGAACTCTTCCGAGAATCAGAAAATCCTTTAAGATTGAGGATAATAACAATCTTTTATTTTAAATAGTTTATTTATTATTTAATAGTTTCCTACTTAGAGTCTATCTTGTTTTTCAAGTTTGTGTTTCTCTATTTAATAACTTTTGTAATTCATTATTAGGGGAGTTGATTTTGAATAAAGAAAATTCTTGTTGAACAGGTTTTGTTCATTGATAGTTCCGGTTGGCCGGATATCACAACCGTCGGCGATTCTTGGTTGGCCAAGATCGTTGCCGCTAGGTTTAGCCTAGGTTATCTTCACCCGCTTATACGAATCCGTATCAAGTGGTATCAGCAGCACCAGGTTACTCAGGATGTCAGACCGTGAGGAAGATCGTCGTCAACACCGTAGATTCGCCGCCAGAGGCAACGGTTATGAACAACGTGACCCGCGTGACGTTGCTGAGATCGAAACGTTGCAACAACGGGTTCGTGAACTTGACCTATCGTATGAAGGCACACCCATATACGATGAAGACGGGGTGACACCCGACACGGAAGAGTGTTTGATGGTGCAAAAATTTCTTGGTTGGATAACTAGTCAAGGTGACGAACATGTCAAAAAGAAGCAAGATGACACTCGAAGTTTCAAGGTGTGGGGGAGTGTTGATTTCAAGTGCTCAGATTCTAATGATGATAGAACTAACACAATAACGTTATCTAATGACGGTTTCGTTTACACCGGCTTCGCTGGAAAGGACGTCAAGGTATGGAGATTTAATATAAGAAATCGAAGACGTGGTTTCTTCAAGTCTGTGCATTTTGACGCACGAGTTGCAAGACCGTTCAAAATTTTAAGACTTTCACAAAACTATTTTCAAAAGAAATTGGTGATTCAATTAAGAGGCTTATCCAAAGAAATTTTGGTCATTTATTTTTCATACAATCTCGTAAATATTGAGATTATCATATTCCACTTTTTTTGGATATCAACAAACTCTCGATTTCTTTTCAAGATTTTTAGGAAATCCCAAAGGGTGGGATTGTGGTTGCACAATTTTTTCGCACGTGAATTGTATTGTGCACAACATCTTAAATGTTCAAAAGGGTTGCTGTTTATCCGATGGGGTTTCAATATTGCGAATCAATTATATATTTTTGAGGTGGGCAAGACCTTAACTAAAGGTGATCCAAGAAATAATTTGGTCAAATTTTTTGCCTCAGATTTCATAAATTTTGAGCTCCTAGTCGATTTTTCGGGATCTCCACTAATTGGGGGATTTCAAAATATGAAACATGTTTACTATAGGCATGTGGCATTTAATTATAAATCTCCTCCCGGATTTAAAATTTTGACCACACCTCCTTGCGTGGATAATTCTGGGGCGACACATATGTTTGAATTTTATGGGATCCGCTTCCTGATCGAGATTTGGGGGCATACAAAAATGTTGGGGTTGCCCAATTTTGAATTATGTGTGATTAATGATGGAGAATTTTTGAAACATAATCTTGAGATTCCGTCCAAAATTAACGAGGATCTCATCGATGTTCTCAAGACTCGAGGACGAGTCTTTTTCGAAGACGGGGAGAAGAGGAAGGAGGTGGAAGGACCCGATAACCCAATAGACCCGGGACCCGACCATCTGAGTGGTGTTTGTTTAAAGACGATCAGGGCGACACGAAAAGATAAAGTTGAAGCGTCGGTCGTGACGGTATGGAAGAAAGGCCAAGATGTACCATTTGATCCTGGTGGTTTTAATCGAATGTTAAAACTCGAGGACGAGTTTTCCAAAGAAGGGGAGGATGATACAGATCCGGATGATCCATATCCAGCGCCCGACCCGAACTCTTCCGAGAATCAGAAAATCCTTTAAGATTGAGGATAATAACAATCTTTTATTTTAAATAGTTTATTTATTATTTAATAGTTTCCTACTTAGAGTCTATCTTGTTTTTCAAGTTTGTGTTTCTCTATTTAATAACTTTTGTAATTCATTATTAGGGGAGTTGATTTTGAATAAAGAAATTTCTTGTTGAACAGGTTTTGTTCATTGATAGTTCCGGTTGGCCGGATATCACAACCGTCGGCGATTCTTGGTTGGCCAAGATCGTTGCCGCTAGGTTTAGCCTAGGTTATCTTCACCCGCTTATACGAATCCGTATCACGGTTTCTTGATGACACACCGCCACCTCAAAAAAGTCAACATGGTTACAGATACCAACAGGTTTCTGACACCAACATGGTCATCATATAAGTCCACTGGTCAAAGTTAATTACTAAATACTAAGTACCAATTCCTGTCATCATTTGGATACCTTAACTGAAATTCTAGAATTTGGTTACCATAAATCAAAATTTTCAGGAACTTGCACGAAAAACACATTACCTTTCTATGTAATTCCCCTACAAGGTTCTTACAATTTCCGAATTTGTGTCCACTTGCTAATGAAGCGTGGTATCTTTCCAGTGAAATTGTTGTCACTTATCCTCCTAAAAATGTAATAAACGCACGAAAGTTCAAAAAAAAAATTATATTCTTAACGGATGGAGACGATTTGTATACCACCGAAGGTTTTGAGCATATTGCTCTTCACAATAAGCGGTACAAAAAAGATTTGAAGTAATGTTAAGGGCAAGATGGTCAAGAATACATTTTGGTGAACACAAATACGTATGGTGTACAAATCACCTCTCTACATGGATTATCATCCAAATTTACAGGAACTATACTTACAAATCAGTCAAGTTGGTAAGCTTTGAAAGTGCATCAGGTAGCTGTCCACTGAAATCATTTGAGGATAGAACACTGGGAATAGAAAGTTTTACATGAATATGGTAACTTATCTAGGCAAACTTAAGAAAGAATGACAGTTCTGATCTAATATTTTTCTTCTAGGGTTGTTAAAGCATAAACATAGAGGTTAAAAAGGTAAAATATAAGTACAGCCTCTCCAAATTTTTCATTTTTGCAATCTCTTCGGGTATGGATCCTTTAAACTGATTTCCTTCTATGTTCCTACAAAAAAAATGAATCCGTTAAGTAAAGCTCCTTTTTATTATTTTTTTGAAAATTATAACAACGAAAGATATGGTGATGCGGCTTACAAATCTTGAAGGGTGGTCATTCTGGCGAGAGCTGTTGGGAACAGCCCGGACAACCGGTTTCCCATGAGTGAGCTGCATATATACATAACTAGAAGTTGATATATATGTTATTTGAAACAATAACAAAAAGAATTCTCATAAATTATCACAATAAAATAATATTTTGCAGGAAAAATATTGCCAATGACAGTGACATATTGTCAGATGATCCTACAGGGTGGTGAGGCGCATAGTAGCCCAGTTGGATGGTATAGTTCCCCTTAGGTAATTATAGTCGAGATCCCTGCATTATAAAAAATAATATGATCATTATATTTAAATTTTAAAAAGTGTATTGATTAATGTCGTATTGAGCAGAGAGGTTTTTCTTACAAACTCTGAAGAAATTGAAGTTTGGCAAACTCCCATGGAAGTATGGCTGCGACATACTGAGATGTTATAGATCTGGATTGTAAAAGAAAAAAGTTTGGAACTTTGATGGTTTAAAAATATAATTTACTCTCCATGTATAAGCCCTACTCAGCAATCATATTATAATTTTATACATGAATTAGCCAAAGTGCCAAACCTAAGATTGATTTCCATTTAAGCAGTATAGGTAATATGCAAGAGCCATGTTCATGAGTGGCATTTAAGAAACCAACCAATAAGATATTGCTTCCTCATGTACAAGGCTTGATCTTCTAGCTAATATAGTATAGGAATCAAATCCTAGTAAGAGTACAGTTATGTTTTTAATGATTCTCTATCTCTGATAGAATCAATGTTAATCACTAAAATCTGGAGTTGTCTAATGAAAATACGTTTTAGAAAGAATGTAATACTTCACCAAGTAGAAAAGAAAATCCAGGGTCAAGTGACGTATTGCAGTAATAAAAGAAAATCAAGCAGAAAACAAAATGCAAAGTTCATTTTTAACCTTTGGGAGGTAATTTTTAAGTTAACTTTTTGTTTCAACTTTTAACTAGAGAGAATAGGGGTTACAAGCTAAAGAATGTAGCATAAATTTTGATTTTAAGAATGATGTTACATTGAATTAGAGAAAAAAATTTATAACATTGCTTAGGATATTATACAATTTTATATTTTTGGAGATGATATTACAATTTTGCTACTAAAAATATTGATTACCATATTAGGTCAACTTGTGAGTTTTGACCAAGATTAGAATTCAGACTTCTCAATCAGGATTGACCAGTGTTAGAGAAAGACACAATATCTAACATCAAACATAAATATTAGAACTAAGAAACATGAATCATGATCACTTTCTGATTGTTCATTTTCTTTTAGATTCCAATATCCCAAATGCCGGGTCAACGAATACCTTAAAACCAAAACTCTATGCAACTATCTGCATCAGTAGAATGCCAAATTCAAAACATCAATCAACTATTAGATATTATACAATTTTATATTTTTGGAGATGATATTAAATTTTTGCTACTAAAAATTTAAAATACTGATTACCATATTAGGTCAACTTGTGAGTTTTGACCAAGATTAGAATTCAGACTTCTCAATCCAAGATTGATCATTGTTAGACAAAGACACAAAGTCTAACATCAAACATAAATATTAGAACTAAGAAGCATGAATCATGATCACTTTCTGATTGCTCATTTCCTTTTAAGTTCTAATATCCAAACGCCAATTCATTGAATACCGAAAAATCAAAACTATATGCAACTATCTGCATCAGTAGAATGACCAGACTCAAAACACAAAATCAACTATTAGAACAATGTACATCTATGAACCATTCCCCAATGGCCCAATATACATTTCACTTGCAAATTACAAAAATAAGATCGGGCATACATACGTACATATGAGTAACATGGCAGGTGGTATTAGTTTCAAAAGAGCAATTGCAGCCAACACTTAACCTCCAATTCCCTTCGCCACTACACGGATCCTTTTCAAAATTCCATTCCTTCTTCCTCGTCAGCTTTAACTTTCCCCAAATTTCTTTCAGTGCCTTCACTGCATCAGTTCACACACACAACAATCACCATTAACGATTAATCCCTCCTTCGATCTGAAAAAAAAAAACAAGTAATCAGTGAAAACAGAAAACGATCACCTACCTTCTTGCGCATCGAGCTTTGCTGACTGCCGGAATGCAGAATTTGAATACAGAATCAAGGAAATTGCAAAGAATAACAGCTTTTTCATGATTCCGTTTGCTGGATGCCCGAGTAGAGCATCTCCGATCGTTCATCTTATAGCCGATCGAGAGAAAAATTGTGGAGCAGGTCATGTGGTGATTAATCGGAAGATAAACTCCATTGTTGAAATAAAAGCAGATATTATTGAATTCCAGAAAGAGGATATCATCACATATGCGTTTGTTGAATTCTGAAAAGAGGAACTATCGGTTATTTTAACGGCTATGTTATTTAAAGTGGATCAGCTAAAAAAACTTAGAAAATAAAAGCAGATATTATTGCGCGCTGTTCAAAAAAAAATATATATATGTATTATTACGCGTTAAATTCGTGTAACCAACCCGTGTATTTGTGTTTACTATCTTAGTAGTAGTCGGGTGACTTCTTTCATGAGAGGTCGTCAATTCGAGCCTTGACGTTTGCGTCGAGGGGACGATTTTACCCGGTTGTTAGGATTTCTGCCTATAAGGAACTTTTGAGTTGGCTATAAAACGTTAAATAACTACGAGCGGTTGAAATTTTGTCACAGAGAAACTTAGAAATACGCTCTTAGAAAGAAAACAAAAAATAAAGGTAAAGTGTGTTTGATTTGCGGTTCTTAAATATATGCCTACTCGTTACACTTTGGTTCCAGTTTTGATCCACTAAACACAACAAGAAACCATAAATCCCGTTATAGTTAAAAATATTCCCTAGGAATTTTATGGAATTAACCAAGAAAGACGATGACTTCTTGTTTTTTAGTACAAGTTTTGAGTTACGATATAATTTATAGATTCTTT
Source organism: Deinandra increscens subsp. villosa (assembly GCA_039602395.1). NCBI lineage: Eukaryota > Viridiplantae > Streptophyta > Magnoliopsida > Asterales > Asteraceae > Deinandra > Deinandra increscens. The sequence goes on along the minus strand of JBCNJP010000008.1, from coordinate 66,199,781 downwards.
GTGGTACATTTGGAAAACACGAAATAACAAGGTTTTTATGAACGACGTTTTTGATGCGGAGGTGATTTTTGACGATTTTAAAGCTCTTTTGTGTCTTTGGATTTAACATAGAAGTAAGCGTCTTTGTTTTGATTGGGTTTCCTGTGTAATTTCTCGTTTTTAACCTTTGTAGAATCAGGCTATTACAGATGGTTGGATAGATCAGGATCTGGGACGAATCGCCTACACAATTCGACTACAAGAAGGGTTAGATCGGGAATTGAACTGGGTTGGATGTGGAAATCTTTTTAGTCTTGACTGGTGGGCCTGCAAAATAGGAACATTGTTGTTCTTGAGGAGCAGGACATGGTGTCCTGCGATCAAGCTCGGCCGTGAGAATAATTATGGGTTTCGCGAGATTAAGTGAAATCAGGTCTAACTAGAGTCCATTAAATGAATTGGTTGAGGGGTATTTATAACCCCTAACCTTTGTCGTGAAATGTTATTAATGCAATTTCCTGATCAGACATGATGCATGTCTAACCGAAGATATAGACCAAAGTGCAAGAGTACCTAACTGGGGTAATCGCATTAACTCTTGTGTCAGGTCGGACATGATAATAGTACCGAAGTGTGTCTGAGTGTTGGTCTGTAGTGTCCGTTCCGAACTAAATATGTTTAGTACACCGGACTGTCATACTTGTTAATGGTTCGGCCTCATAGGTTGACTCAATGTATGTGTTGTCCGATTCACCTATCATGCCTGTGCCTATCCGTCCTAAGATATTAGGTCGGTCTGATCTTGTAACAAATGTTCCTTGAATTATATGCGGGAATGTTTGCATGACGTTATCCGATCCAGACACCCGTCATACGTCATCAATCTCCATATAATCTAACATCTTTACAACATCTTACTAGCTATTTTTAGTAAGATTGGCCATTAAAAAAATTGAAATCCCTATAAAAATAAATTTATACTTTATTTTCCTAGTCACAATTATCGTCATTTTGCCTCAAACTTTGTTCGTTCCACGGTCGCTGATTACCGACACATGGCGGCGGCGGCTGCTTCTTAAAGTCCAGCTGTGTCGATACCCCCCCCTCGCACCTTCCATTCCTTTTCCTTTTCTTTCTTTTCCAAAACCAAACCAACAACCATCATAAAAACTCATCGTCAATCACGAACCCTTTTTCTCCGTCATACTGAAAATCAAATCCACACACACGTCTTTCTTCAGATCAAACCTAGCTGTACAAGTTTGAATTTTCAAGTCAACCCCTTCCTCTTCTAACTTCTTCCCCAATTTTTTAGTCAAGGTAAATTCCTCGATTCCGAATTTGGTAACAGTTTCGTTGATCTAACGACTCTTCGTACGTTTTTTAATCTGAAGAGTGGGGGAGGTCAATTGGGAATGTTTTAATTTCAGTTTCTGATCCGGATTTCTGACCCCTAGGTTGTTGTAGGTGGTCCTCTCTATCTCCCATTCGTATGATGTTGATTATCTGTGATTATTATGGAAATTCGTGTTTGATTTCATGGAATTTGGATTATCGATTTTGAAATCAGTTGTAATTTTTGGTAATTGGTGTTTCTGGGTTGATTCTAGTGCTGATTATTGATTTGGGTGGTCCTTTAAATTTCCCATTTGTATTAGGTTACCTTTCTAAGAATATTATAGAAATTTGTGATGGAATTTGGATTATTAACTCATGAAATCACTTGTAATTTATGGTAATGTGTTTATGGGTTGATTCTAGACTTTCTAGTGCTGATTGGTGATTTGGGTGGTCCTTTAAATCCTCCATTCGTATTAGGTTAATTTCCTAAGAATATTATAGAAAATTGTGTTTAATATCATGGAAATTGGATTATCAACATTATAAATCACTTGTAGTTTATGATAATTAATGTTTATGGGTTGATTCTAGTGGTGATTGGGTGGTCCTTTCTATACCCCATTCGAATTATGTTAACTTATTAAGAATATTATAGAAATTTGTGTTTAGTATCATGGAAAGTGGATTATCAACGGTAATATCACTCGTAGTTTATGGTAATTAGTGTTTATGTGTTGATTCTAGTGCTGATTTATTGAATTGGGTGGTTCTCTCTATCCCCCATTTGTATGATATTAATTTTGTGAGAATGTTATAGAAATTGGTGTTTAATGTCATTGAAATTGGATTATTAGCTTTGCGATAACTTAATCTATGGTAATTAGTGTGTATTGGTTGATTCTAGTTTTTTATTATTGATTTCGATGGTCCTTTAAATCTCCAAGATTTATGATGTTAACTTCTCGAAAATATTATAGAAATGTGTGTGAAATTTAAATTGGATTGTAAATTATGAGATCACTTCTAATTTATGGTAATTAGTGCTTGTCGGTTGATTCTAGTGCTGATTATTGATCTGATCTGTTTTGGGGCAGGTTGGTTTGATTCTAACTAGTTAAATCAAGAAGGGTTGTTGCTCCAGATGCTTTTAGTGTGTGAAAGTTTGAATTTTGAAGGCTAAAATTGGTTGATTGAAGATAATTTCTCTCGTGATGGATGGTTCACAAGGGGGTTTAAATTCATCACCACCATTTCTCACGAAAACATATGAAATGGTAGACGACCCTTTGACAGATCATATTGTTTCTTGGAGTCATAATGGGAAAAGTTTTGTTGTTTGGAATCCACCCGAATTTGCCGGTGAATTGCTTCCAAAGTACTTCAAACACAACAATTTCTCCAGTTTTGTCCGACAGCTCAATACATATGTAAGCATGTTCTTTGATTTCTTTTAATATGTCTTATTACATCAGGATGTCGACATTACATTCCAAAAATGATAAACTAGAAATAATCAGATAATCAATTGTTTGATTGTTTGGCAAGATAATCAGATAATGAAGTAATGGTCGTCAAAAAGCAATCCAAACACTCGCTAAGAATCATGATCAAATAATCAGATAATTAGGTATTTTAATAGTCAGTTTTCTTACACCAAATAATCAATAATGACTAATGACCTTTAAAAGCATTGCCAAATAAGGCCTAAGAATCTAGTTCGAATTATCAGATAATTAGGTATCTCAATAGTTGGTTTTCTACTTTTCTTACACCAAATACTCAGATAATGACCTTCAAAAAGCAATGTTAAACGCCCACTAGGATCATGATCTCATAACCAGATAATCAGGTATCTTCATAGCTGGTTTTTTACGCCAAGTAATTTGATAATGACCTTCAAAAGCATTGCTGTTCACTGCCTAAGAATCATGATCAAATAATCAGATAATTAGGCATCTCAATAGTGGATCTTTTTAGTTTCTACTAGTAATAATTTCCGGTATGATACTTGTTTTTTTAATGTTTTTTATGTATCTTTTTTTAGTCGAACTTTTTACATCAAATAATCAGATATGACCTTCAAAAAAGCAATGCCAACCACCCGTTTAAGGATGATCAAATAATAAGATAATTAGGTATCTTAATAGTCAGTTTTCATACATCAAATTAAGATAATAAGGTATCTTAATAGTCAGTTTTTATACACCATATAAAGATAACTAGGTATCTTATTAGTTTTCGTACATCAAATTAGCAGATAATGACCTTCAAAAATCAATGCCAAGTACACTCCTTAAGAATCATGATAATAATCAGATATTTAGTCATCTCAATAGTCGATTTTCTTACACCAAATAATCAGATAATGACCTTCAAAAAGAAATGTTAAACTCCCACTAAGATCATATGAGATCGAATAACCAGATAATTAGGTATCTCAATAGTTGGTTTTTTTTTCACCAAGTAATCGAATAAAGTCAGAGGTGGTTAGGTTATTTTTATTCTAACTCAATAGTCAGGTTTCTTATACCAACTCCTTACTTATTTCTTGAAACCTGATTATTTCTCTCCAAATAAGTTCACAATCATAATCAAAATCAAACTTTACATGTTTAGGTTGTTTTATGTCGTAGCAAATTTTTTTTTTTTTTTTTTTTTACATTCAAATCTGTTTTGCTAGGTAAATACAATTTAATAAAAATTATTCTTATAGGGTTTTAGAAAGATAGATCCGGACCAGTGGGAATTTGCAAACGAGGAATTCATGAAAGGCAAAAAGCACCTTTTGAAAAATATTCACCGGCGGAAACCAGTCCATAGCCACACAACACCGCCACAAGGGACTTCTTCAAATTCGCTATCTCCTTCAGAAAAAAAAGAATATGAAGATCAAATCAAGAAACTAAAACATGAAACGGGTTCCCTTCGGATTCAGTTACAGACCCACCAGCAAGAAAATCAAGAAAACGAACATAAATCAACATTTTTACGTGAACGAGTACACAACATACAAACAAAGCAGAAGAAAATGATATCAGTTCTTGCTCAGTTACTTGAAAAACCAAGAATGCTACATTTGGAAACAAACAGCAAAAAGAGAAGATTGCTGTTATCTACCTACTTACACGGCGAAGCTAACTCCGAGGAAATAAAAAATTTAGAAATCCATGAGCTGATAAACAAACTGGATTCATCCTTGAAATTTTGGGTCGATTTTGTGAACGATATCGGTGATTATGATCCAGATCATGCTAGCAGCCCTACTGTTTCACTGATCAACATCAATCAAGATTCTCGGGTGAGATCCAAAGATTCAGGGATTGATGTGAACGCTGAACCTGTTAGAGAGGCTGCACCGCCTGCAAAATCAGGCGTGAAAACAGGCGCAAATGATGTTTTCTGGGAGCAGTTTTTGACAGAAACGCCTGGCGGTGGGGACACGCAGGAAGTTCAATCGGCCAGACGAGATGTAATTAAGCCTTTGTGGAGTAGGAATAATTTAGATAAAATTACGGAGAAGATGGGGAATCTCAGTCCTGGTAAGCTTGATAGTGCAATGATTGTGTAGAAAATGATGTTTTCATGGAGGATTTCTGCTCCAAGGTAGTTACTGGTGTCTTGTAACCGTTGTGAAATGTTGTTGAATGTTAGTTACTGGTTTAAGCAGTGTATTTTTTTTTTTTTTTTGGGGTGGTTGTTTAATTTAGGTTTTGGTCAATTTAGAATAGTGTTTCTTTTGGTTCTTATCAGTATAGATGTGAACATAAAGTTTTCTAATGGCAAATGATCATCTCAAGTGAGTATAGAGAAAGCTTTAAGTGGTACATTTGAGTTTTGGTTGGACTTAAGTTAGGCTGGTTTGGTAGGTTTTGACCAAAATTGTAAGTCAAATCAGGTTTCTTGAAATGACAATCCAGTTGACCTGGTTGGGTGGTTTGCTGGATTAATGGTTTTTAACGGTTTATGGTTTAATTTGGCTGGATATGTTAAAAATTCTTGGTCAAACCGCTAAGTAATGTTTTGGGGAACGGCAATCTCTAACCGGTCTGGTTTGGTTGGTGGTAGGCTATTCATATCGGGCGTGACCCCCCCCCCCCCCTCTCTCTCTGCACCACTACGCAGGGTCATTGTAGCGCGCCAAACTTGTTTTCTCGTGCTGGCTATAGCGCTTTGGTCTGAGCCTCTTAATTGGTCCATTTTTTTTCCCTTTCTTTGATTGGAGGAGAATTTTTAAAGGTCTTTTTAAAAAAAAAAAAAGAAGAGGTCATTATGGGGCTTTATGCACTACACACTATTAAGTCATAAGGCGCTTTGCTAACTCGACCGCCACATGATGGTTAACGCCCATGCAGGGGCTTTACGAATACACGTATCGTTAGATGAGTATCATGGTTGTCTAGGAACTAAACTTAACTTCTGTGCAAAAGACCCATAAAATTTTTTGAAAAAAACAACCCCAAAACAGGTCCTGAATTACGTAACAACCTTTCATTAGCGATTAGTGATGTGTTGTCTGTAACTATATCCGTAATTGTTTATGATTGACCACATGTGACAATGTTCATAATCAATTATAATGACTCATGTCATAAACTCATAACAAGTGTTCTGGTTTCTTTATATTTACAATAGTTTTGAATGGAGTGTCATTAGATCATATTTTGTATTCATTATTATATTTGATGGATTATGTGAAGAGACGTCAAATAAATAACCAAGCTTCATTTTTTGGTCAATCAAGTTTAACTTTAAAAATTGACCACATCTTTTAGGGTGAACGATATGGTTTAGGCAAACTTTTTAATCAATAGGGTGGTGACTTTAAAGAGAGAAAAAGTTTAAAACTTTTGATTGTTTTATTGAGGGTATGGTTTGTAGAAAATTTGTAGGCAACGCTCGGCAAAATATTTGGATGTTTTGAAGTTGAGACCACACAACACACACACAAACTTTCGGCAAGCATCGGCAAATTTTACCAAAAATGGGGTTGGGTTTGCCGATTTGTGTTTGCCGAATGGGGAGGGTATGGTTTGCCGAATTTTTGCCGATGGGAGTATGCCAAGGTATACCGCCCACCCTTAAATATGTATATCTCGATCTTTCTACAAATTTATTAACTTATTTACGAGTTTTGTTATGGAGTTATGTGGTGGAGCCGGTGGTAGGTAGCGTTGGGAGACTGGAATTCTAAGGGTTTTTTTTTTTTTTTTAACATGATTTACTTTTTCTATTTTTCAATAGCAAAGGCTATTTTGTCTTTTTTTTAAGTTAATAAAAAGTTTGGATGGTGCCAAGGTTTTGTAGTTAATTAAGAAAAATTAGAAATCACAAAGACGAATTTGATACAATTAGAACTTCTGTACTAAAACTAATTTTTGGACCCGAAGTTTACTCTAAAGAAATTTATCTATTGGTTTTGCCGCCGATTTCGACTGGTGTTTTGCTAACCATTATAGATACATTTTAAAATATTTATTTTTTGATTTTGATATAAAATGTATTAAATTATATTTTTATAATTATTTTGTTGCTTTTGCAAGGAATTTTGCTACGACTCAAAATTGGGAGACTCGTCACTAAATTGTAGTAGAATATGTTTCTAGCTTATCCATAAGTAGTTTTGTGGCAAAGTTGCTATCCGTTTTGATAAGAAACATATTAAATTACTTGTAGATTTTTATTTGCTTGATTTACAACCGATTTCAAATTTCTTTTTTATTATTTTCTATGGATTCCTCTAATTATTTTTTAAAATGTATCTTCTCAAAGTTGCTACGAAGTTTCTTACGGATTTTGTTTGTGACGAAATATTTGCATCTAAAGAGTAGCAAACTAATGTGTCTCTAAATAATTTGTACTATGACGATTTCTTTTGTAGTAAAACTTCGTAGCAGATACCTGATAGTTATAAGCTAACAAAATAAAAATCTTTAAAATGATATATTTTCTAGTTTTGCTACCGATCCATTGCAAATCGATTTCTTTGAATTCTTTTCCAAATTTAATCATCGCAACATTGCTACCAAGTTAACTACTAATTTTGATTTTGTCTGTGATGGAATATTCGTAACTAAACCATAGCAATGTGTGTCCCTAGCTAATCCGTATAAACTTCATAACTAATACAATACATTTGTGTGATAAGCTAACCATCAAATCTTAAAATCATGTATCCTTCCAACTTTTAAGTACATGTTTCTTTTTATGTATTATTAAGGCCCTGTCTATTTGTACACCCATATAAGACAAAATCTTCTATTTCTACATCCTAATACGCAACGTATATATATATATACGCTGCGTATTGTAGTCAGCAGCCGCCAAAATCTTTACGAGGTTGTCCTAATACGTGGCGTATATAAATATACGCTGCGTATTAAGTTCATGCATTAAAACCAGGAGAAAACCAAGCTCGGTTGGTGTATACTTATCTTTATACGCCGCGTATACGTATATACGCTCCATATAGTGGTAGGTATGATGAAATTTTCAATCTCCAACTATAAAAGACATCATAATCATCCAAACTACTTATATCCCCAACAATTTTTAAGAAATTTTTCGGTTTACACCAAAAAAGAAAAAAAATATGAGCAGCAACCCTAAATTGTATTCAATTCGTTCGTCAAATGTGTATGATGACGGATTGGTGGTACAAGATGTGTACTCACAACATCCTGCAAAATACTTCACGTTAAAAATTTTTCTCGGAGGCCATTTTACATCTTTACCTGGTAGGAGGTACGAGGGCGGTGTATGTGTTCATGTTGACTACATAGATGTATGTAGCTTTACGTTTTCATACATGGATTTAATAATGCAGGATCTCGGGTTTCTTGATACGATCAACCTGTGGTATTACTTTAACCCCAAAAATCATAATAATTTTGATACGGGTTTGATGGAATTAAGGAATGATTCAGACGCCAGTTGGCTAACTAAGTACCATTCTGAAAACGATGAAAAGAGTATAAGGGTGTACGTTCTACACAGTAAGTTGGATGACTACGACGGCAAGAAGTATCAAAGGGAAAATAATCTGTTAAAGGAGTTTGAAGAACGGCTCCGACGGCTCCCACGCCCCCATGAGAGACGTTTTTGATAGTATTAAGATTTAGATAAAATGTTTGAAAGCGTATCGAAATATTATGTGGTTGATGGTGTTGAAATAATGTGTATGCAGAAATGTTTGAAGGCGTATCGAAATACTATCTGGTTAATGGTGTCGAAATGTATTTTTATTATAAAAAAACACGTTAACAAAATTATAACTTTATTTTATTTTTATTACACTACGGCCTAGTAATGTAGTAATTAATTTTTATTTATATTTATAATTTATTTTAATTTATCTTTTATTATTTTAATATATTTTTTAATTTTTAAATTTATTCATAACTTTTTAGCAAGATATTTATTTATCTAATGGAAAAGCAATCAAACCATAGAAAAGAAAATACATTCATTAAACTTAAACAACACAAAATATAGTTCATGTGTGAAATTATCCATTTCTACTTGTAAATATACCATACTATACATCTCATCCCAAACAACTTTTATAAATGTATCCATTCATCAAAGTTAAACAACACAAAATATTTCATAAATGCATCCATTCATCAAAGTTAAACAACACAAAATATTTCATAAATGTATCCATTCATCAAAGTTAAACAACACAAAATATATCATAGATGCATCCATTCATCAAATTCAAACGTCATAAAATAATAAAGATTGTTCTACATACATGATCAAACAAAGAACGAAAAACAAATAGCCCTCCTAATCCTCATCACCATCCATACCATCATCATCATCATCCGTCGCATCGTCCTGACCACCCGGGGCATGTGGAAATGGAGGATGGTCATGGATGTCCAAACGTGAGGCAACCAACAGCATCATCTGGGCCAGCCAGTCCTGAACCTCACCCAATCGGTCTAATCTCTCCCTCACAGCCCGAGGCATCCTGACTGCCCTATACCTATGACGCACCTCCTGCACCTCGTGTGCCACGTCCCCGGCGTGCACCCCCTGTCCTCCTTGCACCCCGTGCCCTCCCAGTCCTCCTTGAACCCCCTGGCCGGCCTGCCCACCCTGCGGCTCTGCTGGACCTCCACCATCAACCTCTGGCACCCAAATCTCACGATCCTGCCCCACCATCCGGTAAAAAAAATCAGCACGTGTGCCAAACCTCCTAATGATCTTCATGCTGCTCATGGTCGCCCTGCCTAGTGTCCTCGCCGGCAGTGGTGGGGGCATCTCGTGCTGGTGCTGCTGGAGGACACCTATCGCCGATGCAATCCGTGTAATATACGGCCCGCAAAAAATATCACTCCCAGCCTTCCTACTCTCGTGCTTCGCCAGAAATTTAGCCAGACCGTGGGCTAGGGCGGCACTCCTCCCGCGAATCAAACAGTAAAAGTAGAACAAATCGGTCTGGGTGACGTGCTCCTTGCTGAAGCCACGTGATGTAATGGAGGTACTGATGAGTTTATGAAGGTATCTAAAAAGTGGGTCCCTAATCTGTGTAGCACGGTTCTCATCTCCACGTACCGGTGGATTGGCGATCGAATCCCACCACTGATCCTGAGAATGCTGGGGAATGGCCTTTACGGCCTGAGTGTACATCGGGGATAGTGTCTCCTCCACTGTGTATAACCCCGACAAGACCGCAAACGCACGCAGTGTATACCTATACTCCTCCCCGAAAAGTGAGAAACTAACTGCAATGGGCTCTACCGCGAAATCCTGGACGGCCTGTGGGAAGGGACCGACAACCGGTACGTAAGCAAAAGTACATAGAAACTCGAGAACTAAGAACGGGTACGTGGGCAATCCGGCAGTATCAAAAAGACGTCTGAATGGAGTATCCGGCGGTACGATAGCGTCGTATCTCTCAATGGCCTGAATCTCCGTAAAAAACGGCACGTCAACCGCATCTGATGCCCTAATATCCCACGTAATAAACCTCTGAAGTCTCTCTCGTGCACTACTCCCCGCGGCAAACTGGAGGTACGGATAATCATCTATCTGTAAACCAGCCATAACACCTACAAAAAAAAAGGAAAAACAATAAAGTTAAAAAAAAAGTTAAATAAATAATAAATAATAAATAATTAATAATTAATAATAAATAATTAATAATAAATAATTAATAATAAATAATAAATAATAAACAATAAATAATAAATAATAAATAAATAATAAATAATAAATAATAAATAATAAATAATAAATAAATAATAATAATAAATAATGGCCTAAATAATTAATAATAAATAATAAATAATAAATAATAAATAATAAATAATAAATAATAAATAATAAATAATAAATAATAAATAATAAATAACAAATAATAATAATAAATAAGTAATAAATAATAAATAATAAATAATAAATAATGGCCTAAATAATAAATAATAAATAATTAATAATAATACATAATTAATAATAATAAATAATAATAAATAGATAATAATAAATAACTAATAATAAATAATAAATAATTAATAATAAATAACTAATAATAAATAACTAATAATAAATAATAAATAATTAATAATAAATAATTAATAATAAATAATTAATAATAATAAGTAATAACAAACAATTAATAATAAATAATTAATAATAAATAATAAATAATTAATAATAAATAATAATAAATAATTAATAATAATAAGTAATAATAAATAATTAATAATAATAAGTAATAATAAATAATAAATAATAAATAATTAATAATAAATAATAAATAATTAATAATAAATAATTAATAATAATAAGTAATAACAAATAATTAATAATAAATAATTAATAATAATTAATTATTAATAAATAATTAATAATAAATAATTAATAAAAAATAATTAATAATAAATAATTAATAAGAATTAATAAGAATTAATAAGAATTAATAAGATTTAACAAGAATTAATTTGAATTAGTTTAGTCAAAATATCTAGCAATACGCAGCGTATGAGGGCATACGCCGCGTATTGTTCATCGGCTTCAAAAAAATTCGCAGATTTGAGGCCTAAAATCCGAACATTCTTGCATAAACGAAGGGCGAGTGTGGTTCTATGGTTCTAAGGATCTATCCTAATGGTTTTTCTACCATCTAACAACTAAATTAAACAAATCTAAGATTTCTATTCTATCTATAATTTCAAACAAAAAAACAAGATTTTGGTGAAATAGGTTACGGATACGAACCTGTATGTGTATACGGGAATTGAATGCGCGAGTGTTCTCCTTCTTCTCCGGCTTCTCCTTCTTCTCCGGCGGCAACAGATTTTCGGTGGTTTTTGGTGGTTTTTTTTGGTTATATCGGTGGAAGAAGAAGAAGACTGCCCCGTATATTTTGTACGCCTAATACACAGCGTATTATGTTTTTTCTTCAACCGTATTTTCCTATAAGTTGGGGTCATGTAGATGAGCTACAACTAACCGACATATGTCTGAAGAACTAAATCTTAGCTCTTTTCTACGCAAGTTTAACTATCTTGCAATGTCTACACCACCCAGAGACGTTCTTCGAGAATACTGATGAGCGGTTAAAATGTACACTTTATTTTATATTAATCAATCCCTATACACACCGAATTGTATATAAAATATATTATTTATGTTAGTTTTTGTGTTGAGTATGTTGAGATGAAAATAAGTTTAAATAGTGTAGTTAAGTTGAGTTTGAAATATAATCTGTTAATGAGTCTAATTTCATAGCCATTATTTATTTATAAAACTTAACTTTTAGCTAGTATTTATTTTAGAAGAAATGTTTAAACTAAAATAATGTATATGTGAAATCAAATGCAGGAGCTCACGTGGACATTAGTGCATATATGGTTTTCAATTTAGAAGGGCCCACATGAAAATAAAGAAAGAAAAAGGATGGCATAGCATATCACATATGTGGAGCACGTGAGATTGTAGCAATTTAAAAGGAGTTGGAAGCAATTTAAAAGGAGTTGGAGGTTTATACGTGGAGTTCAAGCCAAGTTTGAAAAGCAAGGAATTAAAATGAAGAAGTTCGGATGCACATTTCGGGCGGTACGCCCAACTTCAATCAAATTAGGGCGGTACGCCTACGGACTGATTCGGCAGAATTTTTATTTCTTTTATTTTCTTAACCTATTTAAAGGGTGTTTAGGCTCTAGTTCGAACCCTAATCATCCCCAGCCGTTTTTGGGGTGAAGACTACGAATTTTGAGAGTTTTTTAGAGATTCTTTGAAGGTTTTCATCATTAGGTACTCGTTTCTTTTGCAATCTTTAATATTAATCATGTTTGTTTCATTAGCCATGTCCGGCTAATCACCACTAACTGCTTTTGGTGATTGGTTGGTGGATTCGTTCTATGATTAATCTATTGCTTAACTAGTTGTTCCGGAATACTTGCTACCGTTGAACACCTGCATGCGGAATTGTTAAATTTAACTAGTAATCTAGGGTTTTAGTGGTCCACTGTTTATTGATCTAGCACTTTCTTGCGGCAGGACTAATCAGCCCATTAGGAAACTAGGTTATTAGGTCAAGGAAGCAATTGGGGGGCATGTCTATGTGTCACGGTTAAGTAATTAGGTTTTTCTAGATCGGTAGCCAACCAGGATCCAGAAGTGGTTAGATTCGTCTCATTTGAATTCAATTAAGTTTTTAGGTTAAAGTTAGTTAATTTGTTAGTTAAATCACTCAATCAACCAAAACAGCCAAGTGGCAACCTTAGTTAATTTTAGGTAATCAGTAAATTTAGTTAACTTAGTTAATCGACTAGTCAATTTCCACATATTCCCTTGGTTCGATAACCCTAACTTACCACTACTACAAATCAATTTAGTTGGGGATTTGAAACGGCCTGACAAACCGTTATCAAATTGGCGCCGTTGCCGGGGAATTAGTGCGCTTTTTGATTAGTTGATTTTTTCTTGAATTTGCATTTTTATTTCATTTTTCAAAAAAAAAAACCCAAAAATAGTGTTTTTAGTTTTCATTGTTAATTTCTGTAACTAAAAAAAAATAAATAAAAAAAAAAAAAAAAAAATCCGAAATTCTTTTTGAGGAGGTACGCCTAGAGTTTCACCATTCTGGGCGGTACGCGGTGAGCCATTTTTGACAGAATTTTTTTTTATTCTTTACCTCCCAAGTTTTCATTTTTTTTTTCCTCTCTATTGCATTTTTTTTCATCTCCTAGAGCAGTGCTACTTGATTGTTTTTTTTTTTGTTTTGTTTTTGTGTTTGTTTTGCAGTAAGTTATGTTTATGCACACCAGGAAGTCGGGACGAAGCTCGCCTTTGATTTTTGATCCAGAAATAGAGAAAACGGCTAGGCAGAACCGAGCCAATCAGAGAAATCAAATGGGTGACCCATTTCCACAGTTTCGACACACATTTTCAAGAGTAAGTAGTTCGAGCCATGGGAGCGCGAGATCGAGACCAGGTCAGCAACCAGATGGATACGAGGCATTCCCTCGTGATGACGAAGTTCGAAGTGAAGGAACATGGGAGACGGGATGGCGGAATGAACCTCCAACTGAGCAGTATGACAATCAATACGAAAACTACTTGTACGAGGATGATGAAAATGATGGATATGACATGGGTTTTGGATATCCAGAGCAACAACCACCCGTGTACCAAAATCAGGAAGTACATCAGCCACCAGTTCAGCAGGATAATCAACCGCCTCGGGGGGTCCCACAATTTAATGGAAATTATCGTAATAGGGATCGACTCGAGATCATAGACGGTGTTCCAAGAATTCAGAGGCAAGCACCGGCCCGAGGGGTCGAGAGTCATTTCAAGCCGGTGGTCATGCCGAGTTCATCTGCAGTGGTGAATCCTATAGGACGAAATGAGAGATTATTTAAAGTTCAGCCACAATATTTGAACCACCTGCCAGAGTTCTTTGGGAAGAAACATGAGGAGCCATACTTGCACATCTCAGCATTTGAGTCAATGAGCGGGTTGATTGGAGGATTAGGATTCACGCCAGACGAGGTAAAACTTATGTTATTTCAATATACACTAAAAGATCGTGCTCGTGTTTGGTTTGACAGTTTACCGGCGGGAAGCATTTGCACGTGGCAAGAGATGCAAGAGGCTTTCTTGGAAGAGTACTATCCAATGAGCAAAACATCCGAAGCAAAGGAAGCCATTAGATCATTCCAACAGCATTCAGGGTAGCCTTTTCACGAGGCGTTTACAAGATTTAAAGATTTGCTCAGAAAGTGTCCACATCATGGTATAGAGACTTGGGATTTGATCAAATGTTTATACGACGGGTTACTTCCAGAAGATATTAGAGACTTAAACTCAATGAGCAACGGTACATTTTTAACGAATTCTGAAGAGGTTGATTGGGGAACCCTAGAAAAATTGAGTGCAACATCAAAAAGGTTAGCTCAATCGAGTAGACGAGCAAGATCTCATGTGAAAGCGGTGGATTATGAGGCTGAAGAAAAAATAGAAAAATTAAGACAACAAAACCTCATCTTGGAGAAGCAGGTGGCTCAATTGAAGTTGGGTGGTGGAGAAGGGCCAAAACAGGGTGGTCCATTTGTGGTTTGTTCCGAATGTGGTGAGTTAGGTCATTCGTTAGCTCAGTGTCCGTTGAGAAACAAGAGGAATGGAGATGTTCATTTTGTGCAGGGTCAGAATTTCTACAATCAAGGTCAAGCATATCAGAATCGTCCACAAGGTTACAATCAAGGCTACCAAAGAAACAACTACAACTTAGAGGGTCCACAACAGCAAAGAATTTATCAACCACAACAGACCTATGATGATGAAAGAAATCCCCAATTGACTGCTATATTGGAGACACTTAAAGAGATGCAGAAGGCTAATGAGATTCGGGATAAGACAATAGAGTCAATGCAGAAGCAAATGGGTCAACTAGCAGAGCAAGTGTCCATGCGAGAACTAGGTAAGTTACCATCTGACACAGTGTTGAATCCATTTCACCAAGCTTCCACCTCAGGTGCTAAGAATGTTCGAGGGGTACCGATTAGTGCGGTTGACATACATGAGGATGGTGAGGAAAGTGAAGAAGAGGAGTTTGAAGAGTTGAAGACGCCACTCATCCCGATCCAAATCGGGGAATTCAAGACGAACAAAGCGCTTCTCGACTACGGTGCATCGGTAAGTATTCTACCTAGTAGTATATATGATGAACTAACTTTTGGTCCTTTACAGGAGGTGAAGACAACGGTGTTCTTCGCCGATCGGTCGAAGAAGGGGCCTAAAGGTATGTTGGTGGGTGTAGCGGTTAAAGTTGGTGATTTTTATTTTCCCGAAGATTTCCTAGTAGTTGATTATGAAGACACGGGACACCAACCGAGGATCATACTTGGAAGACCATTTTTGTCAACCGCTAACACGCACATAGATTGTAAGGCCAACACATGCACCATGAGGTTTGGTAACCGTTTACTACATTTAAATTTGTTCAATCATGGTTTTTCTTATACGGTTATTAAATCAATTCCTAAACTGTTTGCTACTAATGAGTGTCCTCCTTGTGACAATGAGGGGGATACAAAGAAAGGTGCTTTTGTGGTTGGCAGGTTGCAGTTGGAGGTTGATGATCTTAAGTGTGGGGATACCGGTGACCCGGTAGATGTTGATTCGGGTGAGCTGAAGGATGCTAAAAACGGGCACAAACCACGAGAGAAAGTGACGAGATCGAAGGCTCAGACTGGGGGTGAAGGAAAAGCTGATATAAAAAATGAAGATGGTCGAGGTGCAGTGAAAATGAAGGATGAGGAAAATGGTGAAGTTAGTGGATGGATTCGAGATGGCAAGTTCGAGTTTACAAAGAATCAGTTCACTGAGCTGAAAATTGGAGAGAATCATGTTTTTAAGCCTCCGTGAAAGGGAAGTACGGTCTGGCTGAAGACCTTAAAAACTTAGCGCTAACTGGGAGGCAACCCAGCGGTTTGTTTTTCTTTTCATTTTCGTGTGTGTTCGTAGTTTTTGTTAGATTTTACATTTTTGGTGTGTTTTCAGGAAATCGGGATCAGCTTTGGGAATCTAATTGTGTTGTTTACCGCGTTTCAGGTATGTTTTATAATAAAATGTTGCAGTAGAGACGTTTGGTGGTGCAAAACAAGTGTTTTTCCAAGAGATAGAAAAATTTTGAGTCTCCAAAAATTTTCAAAACTTTCTGCCAAAAATGGGTCTGGGCGGCCCAGAATGTTACAATTCTGGGAGATTACGCCCTAAAATTCAAAAAAAAAAAAAAATGTTTTTAATTTCAGGGAGGTACGCCCAGAATGTTACCATTCTGGGAGGTACGCCCCAAAATTCACGAAAAAAAAAATCAAAAAAAAAAAAAATTCAAAAAAAATTCAAAAAATTCCAAAAAAAATCAAAACCCTTAAACGGGTCGGTTCTTCACAATCACCACTCATCACCGCCATTTCCAAACACCCCACCACCGCTGTCTCGTTCGCACTCACTCACATCCACCTCCGATAAACCTTCCATCGAGAATTCTGGAATTCCCGATCTAGATTGAGAGGGTGTTGGCACGTCTTCCGAGGAGCTTTCACGATGATATCAGGGGAGTCTGTTCCAACTTGTACTTTTATTTATTTATTTTTATTTTTATTTATTTTTGCATTTTATTTTATTTTATTTTTCTCGTTCGTGTCTGTATATTCGTTATGTGCGTGTTTCCTATCACATTGCGGACAATGTCGATCTTAAGTGTGGGGAGGGGACAGGACGTCAGTTTTTAAAAATTTAGAAGTTTTTGAATTTTTAGGTAGGTAGTTTTATTTTGAAAAAAAAAAGTAAAAAAACATCAAAAATCCAAAAAGATTTTTCAATTTTTGAGTCATTTTTATTTTTAAGTGTTTGAGTCAAATCTGTTTTGGGATAATTGTCGGTACATGGAAAATGATAGTACAATTGGGAATCGGTTTTTAAAAATAAAAATCAAGAAAGAAAGGGAAAAGTGGCAAGAAAAGGAGAGAGTGGAAAGTATATCTAATTTGTGATGTGTCGGTAGACCCAACTGATTTAGTAAAGCTTAATTATCCCTTGGTGTTTATTTGTGTATAAATATGTAAATAATTCGGCTTGCTAGTGGGTTCCCATTTTAGGAGTTAGAGTGAGATTGAAACTGATGATTAGGAGGAAAAAGACCTTTTTAGATTAGAGACTTATATATCCTCAGAATACCTGGCACGTTATGATCTTTTTGCGAAAGCATATCCGAGAAATAACGGCGCCCCATCTTTCCATATTTGAGCATATTAGGTAATAATTGGTTAATAAATTAGAGTGAAAGGACAAAATACTCACGTACGAACTAAGGATAGTATCCCGTGGTAAGTGCCTCTGATGATGTTCTGGATCTCGCGGGCAAAACACTCACGTATGATTTCGGGGGTAAGACCTTGTGAAAGAATGCCTCTGATGATGTTCGTTGGTAAGTATAGTTAAAATTAACCAACTATAAAAAAAAAGAGAAAAAAGAAAAAAAAAATAAGAGAAAAAATAGAAAGCAACAGTAGTCAAATAAATGCTCAAGCAATTTCATTATCCATTCAAATCCATCATTCTTGGGATATATGAGTATCTAGTTTAACTAGGGTGGGAAAATATAAATAATACATCTTTATTACCCTTTACTTTAACCGAATATGAGTCGGGATTAGATTGAGCTAGAACTTTCTGAATGTGGGACACATAGGCAGGTTGATACAAATGATTGGTAATTTATATAAACACCTTGGGGGTTCAAAGATCAGTGGTTGGGTTTATTCGGATAGAAATATCGGCAATTGCAATTAGCATATATGATTACATTTTGGAATGTGGAGTTGACATGGTTGTTGATTTGAAAAGTTAATATATTTGAGATTGATTTCTGATTATGATTCCATGGCAGTTTTTCCGAGACGGAAAAAGATAAGTGTGGGGATGTGATGAGCGGTTAAAATGTACACTTTATTTTATATTAATCAATCCCTATACACACCGAATTGTATATAAAATATATTATTTATGTTAGTTTTTGTGTTGAGTATGTTGAGATGAAAATAAGTTTAAATAGTGTAGTTAAGTTGAGTTTGAAATATAATCTGTTAATGAGTCTAATTTCATAGCCATTATTTATTTATAAAACTTAACTTTTAGCTAGTATTTATTTTAGAAGAAATGTTTAAACTAAAATAATGTATATGTGAAATCAAATGCAGGAGCTCACGTGGACATTAGTGCATATATGGTTTTCAATTTAGAAGGGCCCACATGAAAATAAAGAAAGAAAAAGGATGGCATAGCATATCACATATGTGGAGCACGTGAGATTGTAGCAATTTAAAAGGAGTTGGAAGCAATTTAAAAGGAGTTGGAGGTTTATACGTGGAGTTCAAGCCAAGTTTGAAAAGCAAGGAATTAAAATGAAGAAGTTCGGATGCACATTTCGGGCGGTACGCCCAACTTCAATCAAATTAGGGCGGTACGCCTACGGACTGATTCGGCAGAATTTTTATTTCTTTTATTTTCTTAACCTATTTAAAGGGTGTTTAGGCTCTAGTTCGAACCCTAATCATCCCCAGCCGTTTTTGGGGTGAAGACTACGAATTTTGAGAGTTTTTTAGAGATTCTTTGAAGGTTTTCATCATTAGGTACTCGTTTCTTTTGCAATCTTTAATATTAATCATGTTTGTTTCATTAGCCATGTCCGGCTAATCACCACTAACTGCTTTTGGTGATTGGTTGGTGGATTCGTTCTATGATTAATCTATTGCTTAACTAGTTGTTCCGGAATACTTGCTACCGTTGAACACCTGCATGCGGAATTGTTAAATTTAACTAGTAATCTAGGGTTTTAGTGGTCCACTGTTTATTGATCTAGCACTTTCTTGCGGCAGGACTAATCAGCCCATTAGGAAACTAGGTTATTAGGTCAAGGAAGCAATTGGGGGGCATGTCTATGTGTCACGGTTAAGTAATTAGGTTTTTCTAGATCGGTAGCCAACCAGGATCCAGAAGTGGTTAGATTCGTCTCATTTGAATTCAATTAAGTTTTTAGGTTAAAGTTAGTTAATTTGTTAGTTAAATCACTCAATCAACCAAAACAGCCAAGTGGCAACCTTAGTTAATTTTAGGTAATCAGTAAATTTAGTTAACTTAGTTAATCGACTAGTCAATTTCCACATATTCCCTTGGTTCGATAACCCTAACTTACCACTACTACAAATCAATTTAGTTGGGGATTTGAAACGGCCTGACAAACCGTTATCAAATACCGTGGAGGAAGACGGATTCATTTTGCTCCGGCGGCTGAACAACCTCCACCACCCCACCCGGCGGCTGAACAACCTCCACCACCCTCTCCGGTGGTTATTCATCCTCCACCTCCACCACCACCCCCAGTGGTTTTGCAGCCTCCACCTCCCCCACCCCCACTTGTTGTTCTACCCCATCGTCGACGACTTCCGCTCGTAGGAGTTGAAGAAGAGGATGAAGATGCTTGGAAGGAAGCACACCCGGAGGACTTGGAGGCTCTTCGAGAATACTGGGACAAAGACCACAGAAGATTCTTGGAGGAGGACACCGGATCTGAAGGCGCCCGATGGGCATTTGACAGTGACTCCGACTCGTCTTCAAACTAGTCTTATTAGTTGTGTAGAAATTACAAGTATTCTGTAGTAGTGGAGTCAAGTTGTTTTTCTAATATTCTCTAAAGTTTGTAGCTTCAAACCGGTCTTATTAATTAAGTGGTTGTATCTCTATTAGCAATAAATTTGTGGTGCCTTTAAAGTTCCAAGTATTATTTGAATAACAACTAGTACTACTAGAAAGTTGTTGAAAATCTAATATAATACATAAAACAAAAATAACAATTAACATAATCACACAGGCTTGGAACCAAGATCTACTCGTGTAGTGCTTTTTGTGGCTGCAATGTATCTCCTGTACTGTTCTATACGTGATTGATATATATCTGCCCATCCGGCGGCTTCTGCGCTCCGGTATGCTTCCCAAAAAGGACAAGGTGTGGGCATGGGGTACTCACCTTCTAAAATCAAGTAGACAAAATGATTCCCGTTAATGTATAGTAATGTTATCACGCGGGGGTTGTCATTCATTGGCGGACCAGATTGTAAGGGAAAGAAGGTATCACACCCTGTAATTGAGATGCAGATGACAATACAGTTAAACCTTGTCGCAGCTAACAGCCCCGTGTAAGGCATCAACATCCAATGCGCTTCCGGGGCAGGTTCTACCCTCCTCCAGTTAAGCGTTGTGTACACATCAAGATACAAGTCGTACTGACTGTCCTGTGATTGAAGTACCCTTCTCCACACCTCGTTCGTTTGTAGCTCATTCAAAAGCTCCGATCGGACATAGGGCCATCGGGATTCTTGTAAGCCCAGACCAACAGCCAACGCACGAAACCCGCAGTTACCATCACCATCTACGTTCTGTATACGGGATATGTATATCGGGTCTAGCCACCTAGGAATCTGAGCCTTGTATCTTATGTAATTATTCGTGCTAATGTTAGGAGGAACTGCAGTCTTTTTCTCCTTTTTCTTCGATTTACGTTGGCTGCTTTGTGTGTTTGGGGCACCCGGTGTCACAAACTCGGAACTTCTGTCCGGGTCAACATTTTGTTGTGAACCCGTATACGAGCTATATCGTGGCTGCTCTGGTACGTTTTCCCGTGTGCCAGTGTATGAACTATGTCGGGCCTGTTCCTGAGCCCTCTGTTCTTTGACTTTATTTGATGGGCGACCTCTGGTATCCTTCTTCACCTCAGGCTCTTTCATTTTTGGGTTAGAGTTTCCGCGATTAAAAACAGACCTCAGCTTTTCATAGATGTTCCACTGCATGTGTCTAGGTTTTGACTTCAGATCTTCCTTCATCTCCTCAAATGCCGCGTCATAATCAATGTCAACCCCCTCGTCAGCACACGCTGGCTTACGATAGTCCAGATGCCTCCAGAATGTGTCAATTTCTTCTAATGGAATTACGTAGTCTGTGAAAGAAACAGAAATGTTAAATAATTGTATTTTTATAGTTAAGTGCTCGTATAAGAGTTATACACACCTGGAGTCTCTAACATTGTCTCTAGACGACATGCGCATGGAATACCATAGCCGGTCTGGAGTTGATGCCCACAGGTAATATTATACAGCTGGTGTACATTCTGTAACCTGTGAATCTCTCCCACTAGTAGATCAAGACATTTGTGTGACACACGACCCCTTAAACGGTCTAGCAGTCTGAAGGCCCGGTGATGATTCATGGTCTTGACCAAGCTAGTCTCCAGAGATTCTTTTAGCTGGACCAACTGTAGCCCCTGTACTTCTTCAATGAACCCGACAATCTGATCCAACCTTGTGTGGGAGGTGTTTATGAATCTTTTCACGGCCGAGTGCTCGCTCTCGACCCTGTTAGTTGTGTACTCCCCATAATTTCTGTTTTGATTGATCCAAGCGCACACAAACTTCTGTTTATAACGGCCCAGCCACTCTTTATCCATATAGTCCAACACACCTGCCAAAACCAGGATTTTAAATATAAAAAGTATAAACAGTAAGTTTTAGGCATGTAAGAAATTGTAATGTAATACGGAGTATGGTACTTACGTAATCGGTTGACGGCTGCGAGTCGTTCATATATTTTGTTTCTGTTATTCTCGTATGCACAAATGGTAGCGGAATTACACAACCGCCACCAATGTTTTTGAAACATCTTCCAGCTATATACTTTATCATTCCCGAAGGAATTCTGGCAATGTTTACTAATGTTCTCATAAATATGCCACCTACAAAGCTGGTGAGAAGAATCTGGAAATACTTTCTCACATGCGTTGACAAGAGAGAGCTCTCTATCGGTAACTATGACGCGTGGCTGTACACAACCCCGTAACATTTCCTTTACGATTTCAAGTAACCACGTATAGCTATCCTCACGTTCATTGCTTAAAAATGCATCCGCGATCAGGAACGATCGGCCAGTTGATGTCACACCAACCATTTCAACAAGTGGCATGTTGTACACGTTCGTTTTGTAGGTCGCGTCAATAAGCAAAACGTACGGGTATGCCCGCCAAACTTTGTAGCCAGTCTGGCTACAGAAAAAGATCTCTCGTGTTATTTTGGTCTCCTCATCCACTCGGATGTGGTAGACGTAATTCTTCTCAATGAGTAAGTTCTCAAGAACTTCCATCGGTGTAGTACCTACTCTCTTTCTCGCCTTAATTTTATCCTGGGCGTTATAAATAGTTTTAAGTACGGAAACATTATCTGGAAATTTCTTCTTTATAGCAGATAGTATTCCTCTTGGCGGCACGTGCTCCTGCATTAGGTCAGAAAGTATAGCTTCTTCTGGTTCACGAAGTCTCCTGACATACGCGTGACCCTCGAGATGCCTGGCCCGCCGGTGGTTATGCAGTGGGAATTTCTCAATCAACCGATATGAATGGGTCATACCATCGTACTCACCAGTCAGCTCGAACGGACAGTTTATTTTCTTACTTCCGGTTTTTCTTTGGGTGGCTGTGCTAACATATACCCCCCAACGATCACATTTGAGCCACACTTTCTGAACAAAAGTAGATTTTTTCTTCGGGTTGCTCCGCCGTGTTATAAGCGCGTAACCATTCTCACGGGCTTTCTGCTTGGCCCACTTAATCAACTCATCGTGAGTTCGAAATACCTACAAATATTATTAAATTTAATTAGTTTAAAACAATTAAATAAATACTGAAGAATTATTTTAGACAGTTTAGAAAACATATCAAAAACACCTGATCCGTGGAATAATCAACGTCCTGTGGGAATATTTTACGGTGACCAAACTCGTCAAACTCGTCAAACTCATCCGAGCTGTCACTTTCACTTAAGTTATTTTTATCTGTTTGTTGTTCTGACTGATATTCATACTCAGATTTAGAAGGCCCAACATGGGGTGCAGCTGAGAAATTATTTTCTTGACCATAATTGCAATCGGGTATCTACAAACAATAAAAAGCATAATTTTTTAAACTATAAATACAATAGGTACCCATAAAATATTAAATTAATAGACGTTCATATGGTTTTTTCTTGCCTCGTTCAAGTCGAAGAACGGCTTTGAAACAAAGGGGTTAAACACTTTTAATTGAGAAGCATCCTATAAAAAGAAAAAAATACAAAATATTTATCAGTTTTATAAAACCCTATAATTCATTAGCACCTAAAAATAATTACAGAATTTAAAAAAAAAATCATACTTGATTTAAGTCGAACACCGCCTCGTTAAACGACGAGTTTGTCCCATGTATTGAGGAGGTAACCTTCCAAATAAAATAAAATAGAAAATGTCTTCATAATGTCATAAATCCAATTATATTCAAAACAATATATAAGAAGTTTTTTAATTTTTACGTACGTTTTGTGAAGACGGAACATACGACGAATGTTGGGATGATGGATCCCACGTTGAGTGTTGGGACGATGGATTCCACGTGGAGTCATTAGACGATGACTCGTCGGGAAAAAGATAATCCCAGTAAGACATTTGTGTTGTATAAAGCGTTTACCACCCTTGTGTATACTAAAGAGTGGTCCAATAAGGTAGGACCAGAGATGTTCTTATGGTGTAAATGTGATACAAGAAAATGGTCCCGTTTATAAGGTAGGACCTTTGATGTTGTTTTAAAGCGTTTACTGTTCATCGTACTCAAAATCAAACATATGGTCGTCGAAAGTACTGAGAATCTGGCTGATGAAGACATTATACGCTGCGTATACGGTTATACGCTGCGTATTATGTTGCTTTCGCAGGAATCTCTGACCTGCCTGTAAGATTCCTAACCTAATACGCAGCGTATGTACTAATACGCAGCGTATTAGGTTACTTTCGCAGGAATCTCTGACCAGAGACTTGACACCCCGGTCATTCAATTTAATAATACGCTGCGTATTATTAAATACGCCGCGTATTAACCCAACTACCAAGATCCAAACATTAGGGGGTTTGGATGGTTTAAATGTCGGGGTTCGGAAAAAACGAAGCTTTAAATTGTAAACCCGGGTCGAAGAAGAAGGAAAAATGACTACCCGCTCATGGACTGTCCGGTCTGTAAACGAGCCCAAGTTAATGCTGGGTGATGACTACGCAAATAACCCGGGGTATTTTACTTTAAAAATCATGCATTACGGTCATTTTACCGATTTGCCGGGACGAAGATACGTAGAAGGTCTCTGTACGCTAGCTGATTACTGCCATGTTGACGAGTTCAGATTCTTTGATATGGGTCTGATAATGCCCCGTTTGGGCTATGAAAATATAAATAATATGTGTTTTTATTACAGGAAACCCGGGTTTGATCTTGACAATGGGCTTGAACCATTAAGGAGTGACGAGGATGTTGATCGTCTAATTTCTTACATCGGTGAAAACATTCGAATTTTGTACGTGTACGTTCTTGACAGTGAGTTAGGTGTAAAAACTGAAAAAGACTATCCGAAGATCCGGGTGAAAATACAGGCCTCAAGTTCTACTTCTAGAAGAAAGTTGTTTTAGAAGAGCCGGGTGAAAGTTCTGGACTCTGTTTTTTATATTTAACGTATTTGTAGCTCTATGTTTTTATTATAAACGAATAATAGCTTTTATTAAGGAGAGAAAATGTTATAACGAGAATTTAATTTTTTATTTATTTATTATTACAAATAAGGATACATTTTAAAAATAAACTACAACCAAAGACGCCTAAATGGAAGGTTCAAAACGACATTGATATAATTTCTCAGCCATATGTCTACGGTAAGACATACATGTCTCCTTAAGATCACCGTCCATATTTAACGGCGTCATCTCCACTAACTTTTGCATCAACATGCATGCAACCACCCCCGAATCCGGACCTATACTGGAACAATCCTTGGGTAGATATTCTTCGTTTACAGCAAAGGTCAAAATCTTCTGACCCCGTCCTGTGTACGGTCCTGTATACCGACGCCAATAATGTATCTCATCCAAGAGCCATCCAAAACAAATCGCCATCGGATCGAACAAAGGATCAAACAATAACCGCGAATACTCTTTCCTGAACCGGTGATTTGTCCAAAACTGAACCATCTCCATTGTCTGCATGTCGATACGGCACAACAACCACTCTTTAACATCCCTTACGTGTAACGGCACATACACGTAATCGACCTCCCAGAAAGGCGGGAATACTTCATCGGTACCGTTGGCGTATCTGGCCGTAATCTTTGGATCATTATGACACAAGTCATCTCTAAATTGAGGTGGTAAGATCGACCAACGCAATCCCGACGACCCGTTTTTCTTTAGTAACCCCTGTCTGCGACGCATCATCCTGTTAACCCAGGCTTCAATGTGCTGTAAAAAATGTACAAAGATCAATCGGGTAAATATAAATTAACAACTATACAGAATATAGAATATCAATAAATGTAGAACCCATATAAAAGATTAATACATACATTTGCTGTTAGTTCACCGTTTTCTTCATACC
This sequence comes from Deinandra increscens subsp. villosa, assembly GCA_039602395.1. NCBI lineage: Eukaryota > Viridiplantae > Streptophyta > Magnoliopsida > Asterales > Asteraceae > Deinandra > Deinandra increscens. Next base: position 66,173,956 of record JBCNJP010000008.1, on the reverse strand, counting down.
CAAGGAGAGCACCCCAGAATCGACCGTCTAACTTTGTGTTAACGAGAAATTTAGAATAACAAAACGGAGCATCTCCGTTGTTGTAGAACGTGTGAACATTCTCGGACCACGTATCAGAGTTTCTGTTTGGAAATATCCATCGAGGTGGATTACTTTTATTTTCCACATCTTCCACCTCTTCTCGTCTGTTTGAAGATTCCTCACCGGTTCTTCGTGGTGGTCTCCATTTTTGTAAAATCCACTTTGAAGCTTTCGGGGTAGGTTGTGAATGATATTGATTGTCGGTCATCTCGTTATCGTGGCGTTTTGACATTTTTTGTGGGAGTGATGCAAGAGTTGGGATTTTAGAAGAGAGAGAGAGAGAGAGATTAGAGAGAGTGAGTGAGATGTGGAGATGAGGGAGAGAAATAAGTAGGCTGGAAAATGAAAATGCCCTATACGCCGCGTATTCCATAATACGCTGCGTATAGGTTTTATGATTACGTAATGATTGCTAATGATTAGTTGATCATGATTGGTATAAACCTAATACGCAGCGTATTGGGCTAATACGCTGCGTATTAGGATGTATCAATAGCAGCACCCATTATTAAACAGAACTATAAGATATACATTTATTTTTTCCCAATATTTTTGAACAACTTTATGCTGTGTTCAAGTCATTTGACAGCATATGTGTCTTTGTATAAACATGTTTCAATAATTAAAACCCATAACACATCATTCCATATAGTACGGGTAGCATTTAATTGGAAGAGAAAAAAAGAGACCCAAATATTATAATTTCATGCCAGCCTTTTTATAATTATTGGGTACAGGAGTTAATTTGTTGTTTCAAAAGTGAGTACCAAAGCATTGACGTTTGCTACAGTTATTTATGCTACATTGCTACGGATAAGTTCAATCACACCAACCCTTTTTAATGGCATTAAACTACACTTCTGCTACCTTTTTTTTTCTTTTCAACAAGAGAGCATTAGCAACTTCCATTGTGGTGTAGTGGTAGGAAGCCTGTGTTCTCGACTTGAGACACAGGTTCGATTCTTACGGACAGCACTTTGGAAGGGGCATTGGCGATGAGGGGAGACTTGGGGCTGAAATGTCACAAGTTCGATCCCTGAGCTCCCAGGTTTTACCACCCGGCCGCTCGCGGAGGTGGATTTTCCCTGGAATGAGCTCAACTGGTGTAAATAGTCCCCGGGTTTTTCGGGGCATTCGTTGGCCGTTCAAAAAAAAAAAAAAAACAAAAAAAAAAACAAGAGAGCATTTTTATATAAAATGATTAACAAAATGCTAGATTATAAAGAAAATTTAAAAGGAAAATTTAAAAAAAAAATTTAAAAGGAAAACTTAAGCCAAAAGTCTCATTTAAGACTAATACACTTTCCTCTATTGTTAACTCATAGAAACCTAGTTTTTTTTTTTTTTTGAACGGCAACTTTATTAAAAGCGACACACTAGCAAGACACTAGCGGCCACGAGAAAAACAACATTACACGAAAAAAGACGACCAATCCTCCCACTTTACGGATCGGTCATTACAACGATTAACAGCCTACATGTCCGGTTGTTAAACTGTCTCACGTTTAATTCTTGATTTTCAAATGCATCATAACGTTGAAATTAACATGTGAAGCTCATATAGTGAGTAATACTATTCATATATCATCAATTAACGAAGTCAAATGCTTTCCAAAATCAATTTTGAAAAAGCATACTTCACGTTTTGAATGTTTAATGCTAGTATCTCACTGATGGTCATAGGTCCACTGAGAATTAACCTCTCTCTAAGAAAGCAAATTAAGAGTCACTAATGATAAAGCCAATAACAAGTTTCAGCCAGTTAGCTAAGACGTTAGCAATTGCTTTATAAAAAAAACCAATCAGGCTAATCGATTAAAAGTTGTAAAGTGTTGGATAAGCTTAGTTTTGGAATAAGTATATTAAAGGAGTAGTTACACCCATTGCCAATCTTGCCATTTACGAAGAATTTGTTATCATTTAAAATCAACAATAAAAGTTTTCCAATATTTCTCAAACAAATGAAATTAAACCCATGAGGACCAAGTAATTTATTACTCCCATAGTTAGATACACTTCTGCTACGACTTACGGTGGGGTATGGTTGAGAGGAAGTCTTGTGGCTTCAAAAATTTTAGTCAATAGGATTACGCTAACTCAAATTATAAGAAATGAAGTCTACATGCTTGTTTTAATGGGTGTGGTTGCCACTTTGAAGCCTAGCAACTTGTGTCAACAACCCCAATTTTTTTTTTCTTTTGCTTATTTAAAAAAAAACAATCTTTAAACTTAAAAATAAATTAAAACATATATATAACATTAAAAAGAACATTCATTAAACTTAAAATTAAAGCACAATACACCGGTGATATCGCTTTGCCCTCGTCTTTGAGAATCATGTTGTGAAGTATCATTACGGTATACATAATGTTCTCCATTAGCCCTTTCTTCATTGGACGCCCTTTCGATCAACCATCGCCCACCTTGCCTTTAAAGCACCAAACGCTCTTTCGACGTCTTTTCTAGCCCCCTCTTGTATTTTCTTTATTTTCTTCTCTTGATATCAAAAGGATATCGAAACGCCTTCACAAACGTAGACCAAGTGGGGTATATGCCATCCGCGAGGTAATAACCACGTTTGTATTCTCTACCGTTTGCAACAAAAGAACATCTTGGTGCCACTGCGTGTAATTTATTCGAAAATAAGGGCGACTGGTTAAGAACGTTGATGTCGTTGTTGGAACCAGCAACACCAAAATACCCATGCCAAAACCACATATCTTGAGACGCAACTGCCTCGAGTATGATTTTTGGTTTTGGATGATCATCCCAATGATATTGTGCTCTATACCTTGTTGGACAATTTCTTCATTCCCAGTGAGTACAATCGATGCTACCAATCGTCCCTGGAATGCCATGCCTCTCTAAATGTGCATCATACAAAAGAGCAATATTGTGGCTTGTAGGTGAACGCAGAAATTCATGTCGATATAGCTTAAGAATAGCATCGCAAAAATAATGTAGGCATTCACGTGCCGTTCTTTAAAAAACTTCTAAAAATTCATCATATTCGTCAAGAACATTACCGTATGCTACTTGACGAATAGCCACCATGCATTTCTGTAGAGGTGTGAAACTTTCCCTCTTGCTCGCGTCCAAAATTAATGTGAATCATGGAAATTTTTCTTCAACGTCGCTAACAATTTTAAAAAACAATCGCTTAGACATTCGAAATCTATCATTAAAAATATCTTCGTGGTAACGGGGAGCATCGGAGAAATATAGATCGACCGTTGATGACCGTTTTCTCGATCACGGAAAATACTGTTTCTCCGTCGCGGACCCGTAACCTCTTGTTCTTCTTGATGAATGACGTTCACACAATGGTTAAAATACTTGATCGCAACCTCGTACTAACCATCAAAACTGCTAGACGAACTAACCATTTCGGGTGGTAAAATAATACCAAACCATCCATTTTAATATATAAAAGAATGTATAAAGAGGGGAGAAAATAGATGTAGAAGAGTGAAGTTTTTGTAAAAAATATAGATATATATAGGGTAGAAAATGAAAAAGAAAAAAAAAACAATTAATGCTACTAGCCGTTAAGGAGGGCAAACGATCAACAAGCCACGGCTTGGGACTGCTTGTGGAAGCCGTAAATCTTGGAAACAAAAGCCGCAAGAGAGGAAGTAGTGGAGGGTGGGTATAGTTACCGCCCAAGCCTTTGAAACCCGAGGGGGGGGGGGGGAGGAGCCGTGTCCCATACACCCCCCCCCCACCCCACCCCACCCCCATTGTGTTCATTTTATAAAACCGTCGGTAAGAAATTTGTCATATTATGGATGTCTCAACTATGTTATAGCCTGAGCCTTCGTACACTAAATTCTTGTCAGTTCTAATATAGTACGCTTATACAAATGTCTTTATACATTGGTGTATTTATGAGTCTAATAAGATGTTCATTTATTTTTGTATAGTCTACAATATAGTGGTTTTAACGGGGAACAACTATGTGGTGTGTTCTTATAGGTAATGTTTATTTTTCAAATGATTTTGTGATCTAATATGTATAGTCGTGTAACATAGATTTTTTTTATTTTTCTATTTTCAATCTTAACAAATTTAGCAGTTGAGTTTTAGTATGATAGCTATAGTCGTATAACATAGTATTTAGGTCATAGGCTTGATACTTTAAGTGTCTGTGCCATTACATGCTTTTATATTTCTATTTTCTTTAAATGTCATTATAGACTTATAGTAACTGTTTTGTGTTACTCGACATATATCACCTATGTCAAATCTGGTGATTTCTCCCAATAATAACGTACTTACCATAATCTCATTCATCAACCCCAAAACTTCTCATAATCCATGTAATTAAACATAGTGCAGCACATCATTCTAACTGCTACCACAAACAACAAATAAAACCTTAATATACTAGACAAATTAAGAAGATACAACTGATCACTAGACTCTTGGCTTCATTTGACCCTCATTGGCTAGCTTGAAAATCTGGGCTTGAGCCGCAGCCACCTTGTTCGAGGCTAATGCGACCGCAAAACTGTCTACCACATGGCTCGTTGTGAATGGGAAATTCTTGTTGACCATGGAGTTTAGCAAAGATGCAGTTCCTTCACGGTAAAGTGCACCAATGCCATCGTTTCGGGTGTTTGAGAGTGCTTCCCGGAAGCTCATGGTTGACCCGATCCCGGGAATCCTGGCTTGACCCATGGACCGGCTGATTGTGGTACGCCACCAGTTGTATAGATCCGAGAGCAAGTGTGGGTGTGTCCTCCAGAAACTGTGTCATGATTCATAAGATTGGATATATGATACACTTTCATTAAAAGATGATTTTTAGTTAAGTTTGTTTTAGATGATTTAGGATTCTTATAGGTGTTTCATAGGTGTTTTTCTTTTTATTTTTTCCTATGTGATTCACTAGTTTGACTGTTTGACTAGCGGATTTAATTTTCCCGGATCACATCCGCTAGTCAATCTAGTGGATCTCACCCAAATCAATCCACTAGTCAGACTAGCGGATCATCTAGAAATCGAGTATTTGCTACTTTGAGTAATAGATATTATTATGGGATTTTCATCAAAATGACTAAAAGTTACCAAGATTTTGCTAAATGATCCACTTAATTTTACCTTGCCCGAATGACCTAACCAATAGTTTGGTGACACCTCAGACAATCCGGTAAAAATTTTCCTTGAACCAGCTAAAACCTCAAAACCCTTGGTCCCACTCTTTAACCATTAATTTGATTTCACATGTACTTGACGGCAAAAAAATATAGTAAACGGCTAAATTAGCTAGCAAAAAAAGTAGTCAACAGCAACAAAGTTACTTTGATGGCTTAAAAAGATAGTCAACGATAAAAAAAAAATTGACCATTTCGATAAGTCAAATTTAAAAGGATCATTTTTACATATTCTTAGATCAACTTTAATATTTTGATAATTTCCTCTATTATTATTAGTCAAACTAGCGGATCTCACTTGAAAGATCACTAATCCTGTTAAAAATTTGAAAAATAAAAGAAATATCACCAAAAATTAAAAAAGATACTTCGAAATAACACGTGAAATCATATATACAAACCTTAAACAACAAAAAAAGTCGATTCTTAAGATATATTTGAAGTGACTTACTCAAATGTGCCGCCAATGAAGGGTATATTCGGGAAAGATGGAGGCGACGGGAACGTGTTACCGGTAGTGGGCGGAGTGTTTGACCCTGGGTTTGTGGGACTGGGGTGTGACGGTGGAGTGGCGCGACTGCGGTGCGATGGTGGCCGGTAGACGTAAGGAGTGGTGGACGGCGGTGTGGTTGAAGGAGTCGACCGGGGATCGGTATAGGGAGTGGTGGATGACGGCGGGGTGGTTGAAGGAGTAGGCGGTGGGTGGGTGGAGGGAGTTGTGGACGGCGGTGCGGTTGAAGGAGTCGATCGAGGATCGGTGGACGGCGGTGCAGTTGAAGGAGGCGACCGGGGATCGGTTGATGGCGGTGCGGTTGAAGGAGTCGACCGGGGATCGGTGGACGGCGGTGCGGTAGAAGGAGTCGACCGGGGATCGGTATAGGGAGTGGTGGACGATGGTGGGGTGGTTGAAGGAGTCGAAGGTGGGTGGGTGGAGGGATCGGTGGACGGTGGTGCGGTTGCAGGAGTCGACCGGGGATCGGTGGATGGCGGGGTGGTTGAAGGAGTCGATCGAGGATCGGTGGATGGCGGTGCGGTTGAAGGAGTCGATCGAGGATCGGTGGATGGTGGTGCGACAGAAGGAGTCGACCGGGGATCGGTGGACGGCGGTGTGGTAGAAGGAGTCGATCGAGGATCGGTGGACGGCGGTGCGGTAGAAGGAGTCGATCGAGGATCAGTGGACGGCGGGGTGCAGGTTGAAGGAGTGGACGGTGGGTCGGTGGAGGGAGTGGTGGTTGTGGGGGGTGGAGGGTAGTAATGGTTACCAGATCCAAATGGTGGCTCGGGGGAAGGGTTGTGACCCTGGTTCGGGTCGGGTTGAACAACTGGTCCAATCCGACCAGACTTGGGTGGGTCGCCGCAAGTGCAACCACTCCTCGGTGGCGAAGGAGGGTCGTGAACCGCCGTTGGCGGCGACGGTTTCACATCAGGTTGCTTTGTAGGAGCACCACTAGGGGGACTATTATGGTAGCCGTTGGGGGGTGGCGTAGTATAGGCGGTAGACGGTGGTGGTGTTAGGCGGTCAGTAGGTGGTTTATGGTGATGGTTGTGCTGGTGAGGAGGTGTATGATCAACGGGCGTTGTGCTGCCGATTGGTGGATCATTTGCATAAGATGGCGGTGGATTTTGGTGAGAAACTGTAGACAACCCAAAAGAAATCAAGAATTAGAAAAAGGGTAAGCCCATTTGTTTATTTAAAAGATTTATGTCTGAATCTGAATATAACTTTCCTGAATGTTGATTCAAATATATGAAACATTTTTGTAACATTTATTACTCAAAATCTCTAAACATTTACCTGGGGGTGGATTATTTGCATGAACAGGTGGTGGACTTTGGCAAGAAACTGCAAATAAACCACCATAAATAAAAAATCAGTACACTTAATTTCACAAAACCAAGTTTTTAGATTTCATCACTCAAAATCTCTGCTAAACTTTTACCTGTGGGTGGAACATTTTCATGAGCTGGTGGTGGATTTTGGTAGAAAACTGTATATAAAAAACCATAAATCAAGAATCAACAAAAAACGGTACCTAATATTCTTTTAGAAAAAAATTCACTACTACAAAAACAAAAACAAGTATTTGCACTGTCACATCCTTAACACATTCGTAACAAATCCGTAGCAAAAGACAGTTTTGCTGTGAATTTGGCCGTTACAGTACCCACCACTTGGGTTATAGTTGTTGCTAGTTGCTACAAATTTTTCTAAAGAAAAATATTTGCTACTGTTTTAGCTAAAAAACATAGTTATTTTAGCTACATATTTTCCTGCGGAAACTGAGGATTTTTTTTGGTCTATGATAGAGGCACGAATGGTTTTTGGTCAGACACTCCCTCTCAACGTGACATTAAGGCCTAAATGTGACATCTCGGTTCGTGTCTCTAACTAGCGTAACATTAAGGCCTAAATGTTACATAATGTTAAACATTTGTTGACATTTGTTTTAAAAACAAGTTAAATACACTTCATAAAGAAAACCCAAAAAACGTAATTTAAAAAAATTAAAAACAACTCGTTTTTATAAAAAAATCAAAATAAGCATTTTAAAAAATTAAAAAAACAACTTTATGAAATAAAATAAATAAATACAACTCGTTTCTATTAAAAAATCAAAACAACTTTATAAAATGTCACGTTTAGATTTTATAAAATGTCATAAAATAAAACAAATGTTGTTTTTAATTTTTTTAGATTACGTTTTTTTTTTTGTTTTTATGAAATGACACGAATGTTTTAAATTTTTTTAAATTACATTTTTTTTGGGTTTTTTTCTTATAAATAAAACAAATGTCAAAAAGTTTTTTTTTATTAATTTTATAAAATGCTTATTTTGATTTTTTATAAAAACGGATTGTTTCGAGCAGTATGTCAAAAAAACGAGTTGATTTATTCTTATAAATAAAACAAATGTCAAAAAATGTTTAACGTCATGTAACATTTAAGCCTTAATGTCACTCTAGTTAGAGACACGAACCGAGATGTCACATTTAGGCCTTAATGTCACGTTGAGAGGGAGTGTCTGACCAAAAACCATTCGTGTCTCTATGAAACCCCTTTTTTCCGATGGTTTGTCAGCTGCTACATGTTTTTGTCATTTATTTTTAAATACAGATTGTAGTAGTGCAATTCTACAAAGTTTATCTGACAAAAATCTTTAAATAGTTTGGATCATTTTAAGAAGCTGTTATATAAACCACTATAAATCAAGAATCAACAAGAGGTTACCTTAAGTTCTTACAAAATTCTATCACTCAAAATCTCTTATAAACTTTTACCTGGGGGTGGATTATTTGCGCGAGCAGGCGGTGGAGTTCGGTAAGAAACTACAAATAAACCACCATAAATCAAGAGTCAGTTCTTTAAATTCTTACAAAATCAAGTTTTATAGAATTCATCACTAAAAATCTCTAAACTTTTACCAACTGGTGGATCATTTGCACGAGCTGGTGGTGGATTTTGGTAGGAAACTGCATATAACAACAAACAATTAGTAACATAAAATCTTACAAAAAACCAATCTTGCAAGATTCATCACTTGAGTAATCATAAACTTTTACCAATAGGTGGATCATTTGCACGAGCAGGCGGTGGCGTTTGATAAGAAACTGCAAGTAAACCAAAATTTGACGCATAAATGTTAAAAGATCGTGTCAACTTAAAGTGTACTGTAACGCTTGGATTTACCGGCCCTACTCCTATATACTATTATACATATTTATCGAAGAAAAAGCGTACCCCTTGAGGGTACGCTAAATTCTAAAAAAAAACAAGTTTTACAAACTTCACCACTCCAAAATCTTTAAACTTTTACCTATGGGCGGATCATTTGCAAGAGCAGGAGGTGGAGTTTGATAGTAAACTGCAAACAAATCATATCCCACAAATCAAGAATCAACAAAAATGTACATAAAATTACATAACAAAAACACAGATTTTGCAGAACTTATCATTAAGAAGTTCTAGTTTTTTTTTTTTACCAGTAGGGGGAGGAGAGCCTGCAAACGGAAATGGAGTATAGTAAAAGTAGAAGTTTTTTTCATCTTGAAAGCTTGAAGAAGCAGAAGTGAAACCAGCAGCAAATAGCCATAAAAGAAAAAAACTTTTTAGGGTTTTTCTTGTCACCATTTTCGTTTGTGAAACTTTCAAGAAGTGTTGTGAAGAAAGGTTATTATTCTAAGTGGTATATATAGCAAAAAAGAAATAAAGGAGTGATGGTAGTATAGTAAATTAAAGCAAGGAGATGTTATATGTGGTTGGTTGATTCCTTGATGGCTACATTTAAGATGCTATTCATTGCTCACACTATTGGCTGTTAAACAAGTTTTTACAATGGTTTAAGCCTTGTCTCACAAGTATAAATAATAAATAATAAAAATAAAAACAAACCGCATTTAGCTAAGTGCTATGGTGTTTGTTGTCACCTAACAATACACGTTTAAATATAACAAGAAAGTTATTGGTGGATTCTAAAGTGTGTACTTAGCAGTAAAAAAAAGTAAAAATAATAATAAGTAGGTGGTAATTAGCGTGTGTTGCTATGTGTTATGGTTGGATATATACGGATATACAAAACAATTAAAGTGATTTAAATGAATAAAAAAAATATTAATGTATGAACTCAATGATAAAATCAAAAGTGAACTGGTCAAATTCCTGAACTAAGAATCTCGCTAAAAAAAAAAAAAGTGAATAAAAAAAACCCTACTAAAAGACAAAACAGAAAAAAGAAAAAAAAAGCCAAAACGGTATCATACTATTCATGGGGCTTCCCTTTTTGTATATAGGGTAATAATACAAGTCAACTATTCGAGTCTTCTCACACTATATGAATCGTTATCCCACACCCGTCTCGGACAGCAATCCGTTAGCATATTGGAGGGCGTCCGGTTAGAGATTTGTCAGAAAAAGCCTCACCTGCCTTTCACATGGACGTTTGATATTTAATCGGATGACCATCAAAAGTTCTCTACCTTTAGACGGTCGTTTGGTACATCATCAGATGACCGTCTATTCTATCGGATTAGACTTGATGGTGTGTAAATAGCACCATCCTAATAGTAATGAATACAATGTATGTATTTTATACATTTAATCTTCAATATTTATTAATTTGGATTGACGTTTTTCTCATATTCCTCAAATTTTAATTAGGTTAGTTTTAGAGTTTAAATTTACCGACCAAGTTTTACTACTAATGTTTTGTGGAACATCAATGACGTTAGGCTATTCGTAATGGGGCGTTTTTGGGCTCCATAACGCCCCATAACGCCCCATATAACGCCCCGCCCCACTACGCTGGGGCGTTATGGTGCCCAAATTCGCCCCGGGCGTCAGGGATAAAACGCCGAAGAAGGGTTTAAAAGTAATGATTATGGGGCGTTATAGGGGCTTTATCCACTACACCATAAAGCCCCATAAAGCCCTTTGTCCAGTCATCGTCCACATGGCGGATAACGCCCCATTTGAGGCTTTATCCACTACACTTAGCCTTATGCGTGTTTACAAATGTGCAGAATTATTGGTAGTAAATTCGGTCAAATATGCAGACATGCAGTACTATTAGATAGGAAAGTTAATAAACATTTACCATGAAGGTCAGACATATATATCCAAAGAATTATTTTAAATATTTTTTACAATAAAAAATTTTGACAGTTGTGAGGGGTTGTTGTGTGAGTAAGTCCAAACATACAAAATATCATATTTCGTGTAAAGTTATTATGACATTACTATAAAAGTGAAATTATGTCTTTATATTGTTAAAGAGTGATGATACAAAAGGATGTGGAAGTTTCTAGGGATTGCATTTTTAACAAATTAAATGGGTGCATTTTTAACAAATTAAATGGGATATAATTTATCTATTAAATTTCCTACTTAGAGTGTGATGTTAACTAAATCTTTAATTTATATTGTTATTATGAATTGAAACAAAGGAGAGAAGGTAAAGAGAAAAGTTTAACTTACAGGTATTTTAAATCTAAAAAGTTTTAAGAAGAATTTTAAAAATGACATGTATAGCTTTATTATTTTTAGAGGGGGAGGTGGTATTTTAGTTATTTAGTCTTACGTTCAGATCACTGTGTTTTATGTTCGATTATTATGTTCTGTGTTTCAGATCATTGTGTAATATATACATTTATCATTGTATTTTATGTTTTAACTCATTTCATTTATGTTATTGTTCTTTTAGGTACCAGATGAATTTGTTATTATTTTTATTTTTGTGTGTTTACATATTAGTACAGAATGATATTATTTTACAATTATGTTGTACAAACCTAATAATTTTCCAAAAACACCATGACCAACAGAAAGACAGAATAAGAGCAAAAATACACAATGATGCACTAAAAATACAGAAAGCTAAAAACGTACTTTTTAAGAAACATTTATATATAACAACATTGAACTCGTTTTAAAAATAAAAAATTCTCGTTTTTATGATGTAATTTTTTAATAATAACATTTTATATAAAAGTTATGAGCATTTATTAAAAAAATGAATAATAAATCAATAAAAATGACTAAAACTAAAATATCTCTTCGTAATTTCTTAGTAATATAACGTTTCTCTTTCAAAGTAGCAAATGTTAAGTCTTATAATAGAAAAGAGCAAACAAATGTACATTTAGATGTATGGTTGGAGATTGAGTAATTACGGCTAACCATTCCAAAAGACACACAACAACATTAATTAATAAATAAAATGACCATATATAAAACTAGGGGCGTCTTTAAGATTTTGGGTGTCCGATACGAGTTTAAAAAATGCCCTTATGTATAATTTTTCTTATAAATTGATGATATTTGTTATAAAAATGTGTTCTCTCCCTTATCATTTATTAGACATGTGAATGTTTTTACATAATTGCTCATTTAGTTACTTTAATATAAGTTCAAACTTAAAAAATAAATATAATATATTGTTAAATGACATATGATATATAAATAATAATTTTTTTTCCTATGTCCCCTCTAAAACATATGTCATGTCATGTCTTCCACCCTACACATTCTCAAAAACACCTCTGTATAAAACTTCGCTAGGTTATTATTTTAAATTGAAATTGCATATATCTCCGTCTAACTATATAAGCTTACACAATCACATATTTTCTCAAAACATAAGTTTTTTAAACATTATATATTATAATGCATACTCTTACTCAGGGGCGGATTTTGCTTTGTGCCCGCAGTGACCTCGGTCACTACTGTTTTGTTACTCAGAAGTATCGGGTATATGTGTAATTTGATAAAAATATTTATTTGTATTAATTCGGTCACTACTGATTTTGTTAACAAAACATTAGATAGCTCAATGGCAACTCCTATGTTTCACATCCCAAAGGTCCCATGTTCAACACCCACTAACAACATTTTTTTAATTTATGGCAGGAGGTCGTGGCACTTGATTTGAAGCTATTAAATCTTACCGTGGCTATTCAAATTCTATGAATGCATAAATCTCTATTTACCTATTTAACATTTTTTTAATTTAGGGCACGAGGTCGTGGCACTTGATTTGAAGCTATTAAATCTTACCAGTTAGTGGCTATTCAAATTCTATGAGTGCATAAATCTCTATTTACCTATTTACTGTGTATATTCTTTTAGGATTTTTAGTATATTTAACTAAATATTTTATTAAGGAATATGGGGAATTGCTACGGATATATATCGGTCTACTTATAATTATATATTAGTAATATATTTTATATCTCTAGTTAATTGGTGAACTGTTTTAACTATATATATAGGTTTAATTGATTTTTTATCCCTTTTTATAACTAAAATTAGTACAAACACTAGTAAGGATCATACTAACCATAAGTTATATATAACGTGACCCAAAATTGGTTGAGCGAATTTCCTTCAGGTACTCACCATTTTCCTCGCATAATCATAAATATTTTAGGTCTTTGTTTTTACAATGCATTTAGTTTTTTCATTTAAAAGAACAGTCATTTGAATTAATGAAGAAAAATTATATACTTATACTTTTTTATTGTTTGACCCGACCTGAACCCGAACCGGATCGTCGATCCGAACATTTACCTTGAAACATAGCGATAATTTTTTTGTCACATTACTTTCGGTAACCACTACAAAAATTTCCAAGCTCCGCCACTGCTCTTACTAAGAAAGTATAATGCATACTCTTACTAAGATGGAAGAGAAGGTCACAAAGGGGTTGATTATAGATGTTGAGGAGGCTAATAACACTTCCAACTCTATTCAATAACAATTGATCGAGTTAACCATCTTCTCTTAATGAAATTAGATTTCTTTTGAAACTGGTTCTCGTCTTTGGATTATTACATGCATCCCACAAGAAACAATATGTTTTGATAATGATATAAATGGATTACAAAGCAATTACATACTTAAAGGTTTTTTTCAAGATTTTTGTGGAAATAAATATTATAGTCGAAGGTGTCGAGTGTTTGGCAAAAAACATGAATAAACTGAAGAAAGAGAGGGGATTTCATGTAGGGGACATATACATGTTTGTCTATGCGTTCAAATAATTGATTTAATCAACCAAAAAGTCTTTAAACGAAAAAAAAGAAAAAAAAATACCCTCATAACATGTACTAAGAATTGAATTTAACGTTCACTTGTTAAATGACGAAATCCGTACAAACCCTAATATAAAACATAAAACAAGATTCGTGTAATTGAGAAAGATTAATGAAGAAATATATGAGGTTGTATTTTTTTTCCTTCTAAAAATCATCTTAAATAATATTGTTATTAGGTTTATTGGATTTTAATAATCTAAGTTATGTATTTTTGGCTGATATTAATCTCAATTACGTTTATTCCCCATAATAATCTGAATTATCATGTATTTGAAATCTTTACACCTCCGTTAAAAATACACTTAAAAAATAGATTATATATAGATTAATATATCATTGCTTTTTTTTAATAGCTGATGAGCATATCTTAATGAAATTGCAACTGTTTTTTTTAATAGATTATATATCATTGTTTTTTTTATGGATGAACATGTTTAGTTAGGGGCTGTTTTTTTGAATGGTATATGTAGGTTAATTTGTGTAGTTATATGGATGAATAGATTATATATCATTGCTTTTTTTTATGGATGAACATGTTTAGTTAGGGGCTGTTTTTTTTAATGGTATATGTAGGTTAATTTGTGTAGTTATATGGATGAATAGATTATATATCATTGTTTTTTTTATGGATGAATATGTTTAGTTAGGGGTTGTTTTTTTTAATGGTATATGTAGGTTAATTTGTGTAGTTATATGGATGAATAGATTATATATCATTGCTTTTTTTTATGGATGAATATGTTTAGTTAGGGGCTATTTTTTTTTAATGGTATATGTAGGTTAATTTGTGTAGTTATATGGATGAATAGATTATATATCTTTGATGTTCTTTTTGGTTGATGATAGATGCTTAATTCTTCTAAAGAAATGGTACAAAAGAGGGTTAGGGCTAGTTGGACGCCGGTAGTTGACAAAACTTTTTTAGAAGCATGTATTCATGAAGCCACTATTCATGGCCGTGATGGGTTTAAACCAGCTTCATGGAGGGCTATTGCAGAGAAATTGAAAAATGAACATACTTTTGTAGTGGACCAAAAAAATGAGAAATCACTATGATTACTTGAAAGGAAAGTATACAACGTGGTCAAAGCTTAAGAACAAAACCGGCAACGTGTATAACCCTGTTACCAACATGTTTACTTTATCGGAAGAGGAGTGGCAACTTGAGATTAAGGTATATGTTTTTTTTTGTTTACACACGTATATATATATATATATATATATATATATATATATATATATATATATATCAGTGACTGTTAAGTGATTTTTTATAATTTGGTCAAAATCCAGGCAAACCCTAAAGTAGAAAGCCTGAGAAGAGCGCCACTTGATCATCCTGAGTTGTGTACTCAGTTGTTTGAAGGATCTACTTCAACTGGCTTTGATAGTTGGGGTCCTTCTTCCACACTCCCTCGTCCTTCTGTGAACATTAATCTTGATGAGACTAGTGACACTCAAATGCATATGGTGATTAGCCAAGAGTCTTCTTATCGATCTGGCAATAAGAGGAACACTTCAACTGAAGGTGCTAGTGAAGAGCCACCGGTTATGTCAAAGAAAGGAAAAAAGAATGACACTTTCAAATCAAAGGTACTAGAAGTTGGTGAAGATATTAGCAAGGTGGCAAAGATGTTGCTTGAAAGAAATCAAGATGCGGATAAGTCTTTTGTAAAACTGAATGCTTTAGGATGGGAGCGAACAGATGCAAAGTACCAGACGACGCTTTTGCTTTTTGGTGAGAGTTCTGGTGTTAGAAGAGTGTTTCTTTTACTCGAGCCGAACACATGTGAGCAATGGGTTAGGAATGCTGGAGGGAAGTATGGTTTGTTTGGATCATAGGTTTTATGTTTAGGATGACTTGTGTTGGATGATGTCTTTTGGATTATGTTATTTTGGGTGACACCTAACCTAGGTTGTATGTTTAGGATGACTTGTGTTGGATGATTTTCTTTTGGATGTCTTTTGGATTATGTTATTTTGGGTGACACTTTTATGGTATTTTAGTTGAATGTTATTTGGATGATAGCTTTATGGTATTTTAGTTGAATGTTATTTGGATGATACTTTTATGGTATTTTAGTTGAATGTTATTTGGATGACAGGTTGCCTATGGACTCGGATGATGAAATTATAGCTTTCCTTTTCCTTTGTTGGAAATGGTTAAAGTTGGTCTCGTCAATGAATGTAGGGATAAGAGATCTAAACTCGGCATTGACCGGTCATGAATACACACAAGAATTGTTGCATGGCTCTTCCACACAATGTCATGAAATGATGCGCATGTCACGTGATGCATACGTACTATTGTGTAATCATTTTCGCCAGAGAAATTGGTTACATAGTAGTAGGTCAATAACCTTTGATGAAAAGATGGCTATGTTTTTTATTCTCATAGGACATAATGAGCGTATGCGAATGGTTAAAAGGAGGTTTCAATATTGAACAGAAACAATTCATAGATGTTTTTATGAGGTTCTAGACGGGATGATGAAATTTACAAGAGAAGTCATAGTTCAAACTTCTAGTCCAAGCACGAATGCTTCAGAACAACATATAAGGCTAATGCAATTCTTTCCTGGAGCAATAGGTGCATTAGATGGAACTCTTGTACATGCAGTAGTACCTGTTGATCAACAAACTCGTTATAGGGGAAGAGGAAAAGGTGATTGCTTTCAAAACGTCTTGGGAATCTGTAATTTTGATATGATATTCACCTTCGTCTGGGGTGGGGGGGAGGGCATTGCACATGATTCACGTGTTTTGAAAGAAGTTGCATTTAATCCAACTTCTGGCTTTCAATTCCCTCCACCAGGGTTGTATTATAATTTGCTTTTTTATATTTTCATGATCGGGTTTGTTTATCTATTTTTTTAATGTAATAGTTTTGATACTAACGTGGGTTTGCAGACAAATATTACCTTTGCGACGCTGCATACACCAACACTCGTGGGTTTATGGCTCCTTACCGTGGTACGAGATATTGGCTAGCCGATTTTCGTAGACAACGCACCTTGACTAAGGAAGAAAAATTCAACCATGCCCATGCACAACTCAGGAATGTTATTGAACGCGCATATGGTGTATTAAAGGCAAGATTCCCAATTCTAAAACAAATGGCGCCTTTTCCATTTCGAACACAAAGAGACATAGTGATCGCTTGTTTCGCCGTCCATAACTTTATCAGGAAATGAAATATTCGTGATGAGTTATTAATGTAATGCGACGAGGACAATCTTTTTGCAGAGGTACACGAGGGGGGAAGTGATACTACGTCCGCTCACGACATGGAATAGGGCTCGCAAGGCGTTGAGTATATGGCTAATTTGCGTGACAATATAGCTTCTCAAATGATGCCAAATGAATAAGTTGTATTTGTATTTTTACTAGACTTTTCATGAATCGTTAAGCATGTTTGTCTTATTTTGATACTATGATGGTTTGAGTTTATTTTTTCCTTTAACAATTATTTATCAATTATTATTCTGCTCAAACAGATAACTAAAAAAAAGTTATTTTATACAGTTATTCAGATGTTCAAACAAACAGCACATAATGATTCAGCACCTTACTGATTCAGCACTTCTTTACCATACAGACAGCTTATTCATTCGGTACCAAATGAAACAGACGAACCAAACAGCACCTTAGTTTATATAAAAAAGAGGGTTTAATAAAAAAAAAGGTCATCTTAAATATTATTATTATTACATAAAAAATGTCCAACTAAAATGTTGAAATAAACCCCGAATTTGGGCGGAGAATTCAATCCGCAACGATTCTAGATTTCATCGTCACTCCTCTGCCTTCTTTATCTGTCTTTCACACTCTCTCGCTCAACCGCTCCGCCTAATTCCTTTGAAAATTTGGCAGCCTCTCAACAATTTTCGAGTGAGTTGCCTTAATTCAAGTATCATTCTTCTTTACTTCCTGATTTCGATCCTGATTTTCGTTCTAATTACTCAGATCGTAGTTTCAATGTAGTCGCTCGATCGCCACTTTATGTTTACGAATCTGTTAATGCTGATTTGTGTTGTTTTGGATACGGTTTTGATCATTTCTGTTGTTTTTTGCAGCGTTGGATATAAGATATGGATTCCGCCGCCGTTACATTTTGCAGTAAACCGATATCCTCTCCTCCGGTATGTTTGATCACTTGTTACTTGCTATGCATGATTGTGTATACTGGATCTAATGTGTCTGTTTGATTATTTTGCGTGTAAATCAATAAGGCTGATGGATAGATCAGTTAGTTAGCTATGTTTGATGAGTTGCAAGCCCTAGCTCCCTTGATAAAAAAATTTGTATTCTTTTTCAATAATATGTGTAGATTTATCCTGTTTCTGAAGGTGAGCTGAAATTGACTGATGGTAATTGAATAACCTGGGATCAATAGAAGAGCTTTATGTAGAAAAATGTAAAATTGTTTGTTATTATTAGATTAATAGAGATTGTGATGTGAACTAGCTTTTTGTTTTGTGGGCTGTGAGTATGCAAACAGTCAACTCAAAGCAGAACAGTGTTATCTTCAGTGAAAATGTTTGTTGAAATGTTTAATTTTGAAAGGTTTATAATGATTGGCCTGCATGCATGTTAGAGTATTGTGTTTGTCTTTGAATTTATACTAAACTGTCTATTAGGTTAATGAAATTCAATTGGTATGTATGTTTTCTTGATTAGAACTTTTTTGCATGATGTTTAATTCTAGAGTTTATTCGTCGGGAGGTCTAGCGGGATTAAGAGCTCTCAGTGTAACTTCTTGGTGGGAAGTAAGGTGAGCTTTCCTAAGCAAAGATTGCAGGCTTGTCAAAAGACTCACAGCTCAGGGAAACGTGAGGGAGCTCTTGGTGTTACTTGTCGGGCTGAAAAAATTCTGGTGGCAAACAGAGGGGAAATTGCAGTACGTGTGATTCGAACTGCTCATGAGCTAGGGATCCCATGTGTTGCAGTGTACTCCACTATAGATAAGGATGCACTTCATGTGAAACTGGCTGATGAATCAGTTTGCATAGGGGAAGCTCCTAGTAGTCAATCGTATGTTGGCCTATCTTCATCTTATAAAATTCGAGGAATTTTTAATTTATTTCATGTTGACTATAAATTAGTTATATACTGGTACAAGATGACATTTATATCATGATTTGTCATATCTTTCTGCCCAGGTACTTGCTGATACCCAATGTTCTGTCTGCTGCTATCAGTCGTGGATGTACAATGTTGCATCCTGGTTATGGTTTCCTTTCTGAGAATGCTGTTTTTGTCGAGATGTGCAGAGAGCATGGGATCAACTTCATTGGCCCAAATGTAAGTAGTTTGTTTGTCTCATGCATTCTGGTCGGCAACAAGATTAAAAGATGATGATAAAAGATTACTGTTTTACTTAGACATGTTTTCAAGTTTCAAGTTCTATGAAACATGAGTAAGAATGTAAGATACTATTGGAACTTGGGAGGAGACATGAACAAGCTAAAACAAGTAAAAAAGTGGTTGTATAATCTCATGTGCTACCTTCTCTATCCATCCTTATTCCTTAGTTCTAAATCGTATGACCTACTCTGGTAACAAGCACTTAGTTAATAGTACAGCCTCTAATCATTAATCATGTGTACAATGCAATTTAGTCAACTGGGTATTTTATAGTTTCCCTTACATATGTCAAACATCTTAATCTTATAGTATATCTAGATTGTTTAATGTATCTCTTTGCAGCCTGACAGCATTCGTGTTATGGGGGACAAATCAACCGCCCGAGATACCATGAAGAATGCTGGTGTTCCAACTGTACCAGGAAGTGATGGGCTATTACAGGTATTTTAATTCATATACATGACACTATCATATCTCATTTCTTGATTCCAAAACCTTTTCAGTGATGTATTTTCTTGTCTTATTAGAGCAATGAAGAAGGCATTAGGCTAGCTGACGAGATTGGCTTCCCTGTCATGATTAAGGTAATCTACAATTTAAAATTTTGAAAACAGATGCATATGGAAGATGTTTTAGTATGTAATGTAGCATAACAATATAGTTTTTATGCTCTCAATTCTGAAGGCTACAGCAGGTGGTGGAGGTCGTGGAATGCGTCTTGCAAAAGAACGTGATGAGTTTGTGAAGTTGTTGCAGGTATGAATTAATTTCGAGCAACCAACTTTAAATAATGTTACTTGTAGTTCTATATCAACTATCATACTCAAAATGCTCCCTCCATTTTTGTTTCTCAAAGAATCTGCATTTTTTTTGATATAGCAAGCTAAGAGTGAGGCTGCAGCTGCATTTGGAAATGATGGTGTATATCTAGAGAAGTACATTCAAAATCCTAGACACATTGAGTTCCAGGTAATTGTTTTTTTGTTTTGTTTTTTTTTTTTGTTTTTTTTTTTTTGTCATAGAAGCTGAATCATTCATGAACTGCAATAGCAAAAGAACAATTATCACCAAAAGTAGAAGAGACACAGTAGGGGTGAACATAGTGTAGTTAGAGCATCTCCGATGGCACACTATAATTTTACACTAAATTAGTGTAAAGCTGAAGATTTATAGAATGTGCTTGCTTAAATAAAATAATTTGTGCTCCAAGACTAAACTTTTTTACTTAATCTAAAATATGTAATAAATCTATTTCATTCATTCTAGTTCAATTGAATTATTTTTTTATTTACTCTATATCATGTAAAATTATCGAACAATCATAAACTAATATTAAAAAATATATAGAACACTGAACACTTTAGATCGATCTTAGGTTCATTTGATAGGTATTAGCGAGAAACTTACAATAATCTAGTAATCTACTTTATCTAAGTTAGTTATTATTTTTAGTGTTATATGTGTAGCAATTATATAAATTAGTTCACATATGATGAAGGATATAAAGTAAAAAATATTAGTTCAACAGGTTAAAAGTGAAACCTTTTAGTTTTAGAGTAGTGAATAATGTTGCACTAAATTTGAGGTAACATGGGTGTTACTATTCATTGCACTATTCTGGTGTCATGGTTAATTGTAAACATTGGAGAGCTTTTGTTGTCATTTTATACTACAAATGTGTAAGAAGGTACATTTAGTGTACACTTTGGAGATGCTCTAACAGCTATTGATTTTATTCTTCCCTTTACCGTACAAGAAGGTTATTTTAGGTGTTTACTTTTTCACTTCTGGATTTCAATCTGCGCTTGTTCAGGTTCTTGCTGACAAATATGGAAATGTTGTTCACTTTGGTGAGCGTGACTGCAGTATTCAGGTACACATGTTTTAGTTTTTCACCAAATACACTTGTTCCTGTGAACTGTCTAAACATATTTTTTATTCATTTTAAATGAACATAAACAAGATATATATAAAAATGAGTTACTAACATATTAGAATAACAGAACTTGTATTAAGTTTCCCTACTTATGCAGAGAAGGAACCAAAAATTGTTAGAAGAAGCACCGTCACCTGCATTAACCCCAGAGCTGAGGAAAGCCATGGGTGATGCAGCAGTTGCTGCAGCAGCTTCAATTGGCTATGTTGGTGTTGGTACTGTCGAATTTCTTTTGGATGAAAGAGGCGACTTTTACTTCATGGAAATGAACACTAGAATTCAGGTTGGTTCAATAACCTCTGCGTGCGTCTATATATATATTTATTGTTAAGTGCATTTTGTAGCAACTGTTCTCCCACTTTGTTTGTAAAGGTAGAGCATCCAGTGACGGAAATGATATCATCGGTTGATTTAATAGAGGAGCAGATTCGGGTAGCTATGGGCGAGAAACTCCGTTACACGCAGGTACTAGTTCTCTAATTGCTTGTTTCAGTTTTTTAGGTATATTAATATTATTTTTATATTGCTATTGATTCACTGCAATGTTTTTCACAGGACCAAATTGTGCTTAGAGGACACTCAATTGAATGTCGTATTAACGCAGAGGATGCTTTTAAAAATTTCAGACCTGGACCAGGTACGTATCATTGGTTCTATACTTGTATTCATTTATCATCTGCAAGGCATGATTCTTATGTAGAAAGTGTGAACAACAAATTAGGACTCCTATTTCTGGTTCAGACCTGGACCAGGTACGTATCATTGGTTGCCTGAACCAGAACTATAGATGGAAAAATGGGTGGGTTGGGCGAGTTGGGTAAGGGTCAAAACGGTAATTCTGTGGTGCTGGTCAAACGGGTTCGGGTCAGGTTGCGTGAACCAGAAATACTTTTTTACCTAGATAATCAGTGTGGCAAATTTACATAAATTAAATAATTCAATAATAATCTATTATTGTTGTGTTTGCTAATTTTTACATTTTGTTGTTTTTGAACAATTTATATGAGCTCTTGATTCCTTTTGTATATGAATACCAGGGAGAATAACAGCTTATTTGCCATCTGGAGGTCCATTTGTGAGAATGGATAGCCATGTGTATACGGATTATGTTGTTCCACCAAGCTATGATTCTCTACTTGGAAAGGTTTGTTACACTCTAGATTTCATGAAAGTTTTTTAATATATATAATTGAATGGTAGTCTGCTTCTTGATTTTAACAAGACCATCACAGTAATCACACAAAGCATTAGTATTGTGGACAACATCAGCCATCTTTTTAGTTATAATGGTATTAAGATCAGTTATATAGTGATAGCAGTATTTTAATTAAAAACAATAACTGTAATAGACCAGTAATAATAAAATGGGTTATTGGCTTCAAATAATCTTAACTATCACTTTTTGGTCAATAACACTCTCAACTAACGAATTTCCATATGGCACTCCCAACTATCAACATATTTTCTTCCACCACTCCCTTCGTTAATTTTCTTTAACCCCGTTAGTCATCTGCCTACGTGGCTATAAGCCACGTAGACAACCACATAATCATTTTATGCCATGTAGGACATCCACGTAGGCAGATGACTAACGGAGTTAAAGAAAATTAACGGAGGGAGTGGTGGAGGAAAATATGTTGATAGTTGAGGGTGCTAGAGGGAAATTCATTAGTTGAGAGTGTTATTGGCCAAAAAGTGATAGTTAGGATTATTTGAAGCCAATAACCCTAATAAAATTAGTAGTGGTAGACTGGTAATAACAATAATACTAATTATTATTATTATTATCATTACTATAATAATAGTAGTAGTAGTAGTAATTATTGTAATAATAGCAATAACAAAAATAATAATAAAACTAAACTTGATAAGAATTAAATATTTTTCTATTATATCATGAGAATTTGGTAAAACACATGTCATGAGAACTTGGTCAAGGCAAAACTCCTCAAATATCATAAGAAAATGGTCCCTTGGTCAATTCATATATGGAAAACAAACTAAAATACTTTGAAAAATTTAGAAACGCTATTTTAAGTTTGGAGGTGGTATTTAGCTGATATATTTTCTTTCTCCCTTGAGTGAAAAAGTTATCCTGCAGTTTCTGCAGTTTCATTAGATTCGGTAGATCCAAATGAATTAGTTTCTAAAACCATTGGACCCGTTTTTTTTTTAAATTTTTTTTTTTTAAATTTTTTATTTGCAAAGCAATCATCAGAATTGTGAAATGCAAAAATAAATAAAGTAAGAAAAATAAACCACAAAATTCTGCAGTTTTTTTTTTTCTTTTTTTTTGGCTTTTTGACCAAAGATTGACAAAGTATAATGTTTAAGGTTGAAAATCTAATTTACTAGTATTTAATATTTCAGATATAATTAAAAGAGTATTTTAATTTGATAGTCTAATTTTGAAAGAAAAGAAACGAGGTTATACACATGTTGAATACATTTTAGACGAATTTCGAACCTTTTGATTGTTCAACATGTTCCGTTAAACGTACATATATTACAAATCAACCTGTTTACTTATAAACGAGTTAGAATCAATGTTTTAAAACCCGGGTCGAACCGGCCGGTTCAACCGGTTCGACCGGGAACCGGCTCCCTTTCCGGTTCTTTAATGTGCGTTTTTTTGGGTTGAACCGACCCGCTTTGAACCGGCCGGTTTCCCGGTTCAACCGGTTCAACCGGTCCGGTTCAACCGGTTTTCTGATTTTTTTTTATATTTTTTTTAACTTTTTTTTTATTTTTTATTTTTTTTAAAGTTTAAAACTTATATTTTCTTATGAAATACATATTTGATATTATTTTTGAGTGGATTATAATTGTAGTTTAACTACTTTTGTTGGGGTGTACAAATTTATTAGCATTTTTATAAAAAAATATATATAAATCCCCTAACCGGTTCAACCAGCCGGTCTAACCGGTCCGACCGGTCGAACCAGTCCCGGAAGATTTTCCGGTTCAACTAAAAAACCGGTTTTTAAAACATTGGTTAGAATTATGACCTTGGGTGTACATCCTTCAAAGAACTTGTTTCTATCTTGACATTATGTTCTTATTCTTACTTCAAATGTCGGTTTTGATCATGGGTTTAGCTTATTGTATGGGCTCCAACAAGAGAAAAAGCAATTGAACGCATGAAAAGGGCTCTTAATGATACCATCATCACAGGTAAAATAAAACTTTCACCACCAAATAAATTTCAATCATCATTCTTTTGCAGCCTTTTTTCTTATTAATTTCTTCTCAAGTTTTCTGTCCCTTTCCACGTTTTATAGAAATCTGTTTTTATTTTACATTTTCAGGGGTTCCGACAACGATCGAGTACCACAAGCTAATCCTTGAAATCGAGGTAGGCAACTTATCATGTTTTCTACTTCTCTACATTCTTTATCTTTGTCAAATGTCAATCAAAGGGGTGTAAACTAGTCGGGCTGGTTTAACTTAAGAGAGCTCGAGCTTGGCTCATGAGTAATTTTCTAAACTCAAGCTCAACTTGGTGATTTTACAATCTATAGCTTGGCTCATGAGTTATTTTACAAGCTCGAGCTTCCACGTGATGCATTTAGTTCTTGTTTTTATTCATTATTATTTTATTTCAGGACTTCAAAAATGGAAAAGTAGATACCGCTTTCATTCCAAAGCATGAGGATGAATTAGCTGAGGTAAGGACCTAAAATACTTACATAAGTTTTTGGAGTCGGGGTCTCACCGGGAGCAACATCTCTACCCCTAGGTTAGACTTTAGAGAAAATGTTTGTTCCTGTCTCACCTTTCCGAGACTCTATCAATAGCTCTGATATGAGTAAGAATTTACTAGGTATGTTGCTTAATTCTATAAGGATATACAATTCAAAATATGCCTGGTAATAAATCTAGTCTAAATCCTTCTAAATTTTCAGAACTTTGTATACATCCTTCTGCTTTTCATTATCTTAAAACTTACCCTTTCAAAACTCTAAAAATATCATTTATAACCATTTCATAGTAAAAACAGGACAATTTCATATTGTCCCTTGGGCTTGATGTACAATTCTTAGCTGCATTTTTGCAAGAGGGTGTTTCCACAAATTAGTCATGACTTGAGCTTCTTCTATTATTAAATTTTTTCCATCTCTTAAGAGCCATAACATGAGTGATTATTTGTGGTTGCAGCCACAGAAATTGATTGCTGCTAAAGAAGTTGCAAAGGCTGCAGCTTAAAGAGTGGTTTGTATGATCATTTTTCTGTATTAGAGATGTTGCGTTTTTATGTCCTTCAATTTGCCAAATGTTACATTTTAACTATTATATCTTAATCCAAATTTTGCAAGTTTACATGTTTTTGTTTCTGTATTTAGACGGGTGTGTTCAAAAGAAAACTAATTTTTAGTGAAGAATGGTAACAAGTTCCTCCTAAGGGAGTTGGCATAGTGATGATGGTCGGGGGCTTGAGATCCTCGAGGTTTTGAGTTCAAAAACTGACTTGGTGGTGGTGGGGGGGTGGGGGGGGGGGGGGGGGTGGGAGGAAAGGAAAGAAAGGAAGGAGGGCTAAAACGATACCGAAAATAAAACGACACTACACATCCCACCCCCACCCTAAGAGGAAGATATAGTGAAATAATGAAAAAAAATTATATGGCATTGTAGTTTTATTAAATCTTAAATCTGTATAAAATCTTGTTCATTTAAGACGAGCTTTAAGTTAAAGCCAAGTCTTTTAGGGGACATTATGATGACAAATGGTGTACTTCCTAACTAAAATGTGTTGGCTAAACCCTCTCAAATACAGGTTGTAATAAATTATTCATTTATCCTATTTTTTTAAGAAAATTATAAATTTTGTAATTTAGTTTTGTACGTTTTGTAATTTTTTTTTTCATAATAATACTTGATGTATTTTAAACTTCACAAAGTTTCACTCAGGGCTTTATGACCACCAATTTTAGTCATAAAAGACCCATGATGATTGGACAGTCATGTGTCATAAAAAGTCATGCATGAGACTTTATGACTACACATAGCCTAATAATTTACTCGATACTTTTTGTATGATTTAAACTTTCTAACTTTTTAGCTAAATACCCCATTTACCACCAAAATTGTACGCTTAGATCACCGTGTATCAATGTTATAAAAGACGCTAGGCGGTACCTAGGCGGCCGACTAGGGAATTAGGATTAATCGGCCTAGGCGGGGATTAATCGGGGATTAATCGGTCCTAGTAAATTACAAAGATTAATCGGCCTAGGCGGCCGACTAGGGAATTAGGATTAATTGACCGATTTTGACCGATTTTGACCCAGGGCGCCTAGACAGCCCGCCTAGCCAAAAAGCACTACGGACGATGCCCGCATAGCGCCTAGGCGCCGATTAATCGGCCGCCTGGGCCGCTTTTTACAACACTGCCGTGTATACCTACGACAAACCCTTCGTGGGTGCCATTCACGCCGGCCTACGACGCGACACATCACCCCGACCCTGTGTGGGCGGGCTACGTGGAGAGTTCCACATGTGTGGATGGGGCGTTTTTTGTGGGGATGGCGTTGAACGGTTTGAATTTCGATTGTTACCCCGTTTAAAAAAATTACCATTTCTATTCTGTTACATCACATTTTCACCCCATTTTTCACACCATTCATTTTACTTCTACTCTTTTTTCTATTCTGATCTTTTTAAAATTTCTCTAGTAACCATGAATCCCAACAACTCGAACAACCAAAATCTTAACTCGTGAAACATACCAACCTATGTGGGTCAACCGAATCCGTTGTATACGGGTCAAGTTCCACCCTCAACACAACCAATTTACCACCCCTTATATCCACAAAACTATGCCCAATGGGGCATATTCCACTGTCTATTTATCTACCGCATGTCCTCCCACATCCCCGACCCGAAGCACAAACCAAACATGATGACGACGATGTCGAAATAATACTGAAAACGCAAGAACCGGTTCGAAGAAGAAGAGGTAAGGAAAGCAACCTGTTGATGTGTCTTCGTCGGGGCTTCCCAAACAACAAAAGTGAAACACGCCCGAAGAGCTTACTTTGGTGCGAGCATATGTCGATGTTTTCAAAGACCCGGTAACCGGTAAATATATATTTTTCTATCTTTTAATAAATACTTTTTAAATTGTTTTTTTCTAACTTTATATATTTCATTCATTTAATAATTACTTATTTTTAACTTATTTTAGACAACTCTCAGATCGAGAGGCGTTTTGGGATCGTATTAGTAAGAGATTCCACTCCTACATAGATCGAGATGTTTTATCGTAACAACGATAAACTTAGTGACAAGTGGTCTCAAATCAAAAGAAAGGTTACCAAGTTCAATGGCATAATCACTGTTGTAAAACTCGGCCTAGGCACTCCTCGGGCTCTTACTGAGGCGACTTTAGGCAACTCGGTTGAGCAAGTCGTAGGCGCTCAACCTCGGTAAACATCAGAGCAACTTGGCCTAGGCGGCCGCCTAGGCGCTCCTCGGGCTCTTACTAAGGCGACTTTAGGCAACTCGGTTGAGCAAGGTGTAGGCGGTCAACGTCGGGGCAACTCGGCTAGGCGGTCAACCTCGGCTCAAGATTGGATTGTAGAAGATGAATGGGAGCCTGAAGTACCTTCGAAAGCGGTTAATGAAGCTGCGAATTATGATGAATCCTTAGAAAACCGAAGTAATGCTAGATTGAGAGATCTTGAAGAAGATTTCATATCTGAATAAGCTGAATTGAATGATAACGTTGAATACGAATTAGATGGAGTTAACATTAATGAACAAGATGAAGCTAATATGATAGACGATAGTTATATGATTGTTATTTTTATGTCTAGACTAGTAAAGAGTGATATTAATTTTTGGAATACTTTAGTATCTGAAGTTTGACCAACTAATAGTGATGTCAATATTAAATTATTAATATTCACATATTTGTTATAAATATTAGCATTTGAACATGTAAATTATTTCTAAAAAAAACTTATATTTTCTTCATAATATACCATTTCCGAGTACTCTCCGAGTACTCCTCGCTAGGCCGAGTACTCGCAACTCCCCAGTCGGCAGACCTGGGAGCGCCTAGCGAGTTTTGCAACCATGGACATAATGACACGAGTTCAACGAAACCGTAAAAGTGGTGCAAGTGACACCGACTTGTTGAACATTGCCATTGCTCGATAAAATGACAACCATAACACCGCACCTCTCGTTGAACATTGGGCTATTATGAAAACGTCGCCCAAATTTCATGAAATATTGGAGGGTTCGAGAGGTAGTGGCAAAAAACGATCGTCATCTGGGCTCCACATCAACGAGATGTTGTCAAGTAAACCTTAATGACGATGTAGTCGAGGTTGAGGAGGAGGATGGGACATTTTACATGGGCCGGTGGGGGAAAAAGGCCAAGGCGCAACAAAAAGAGAAGTAACAACACAATGACTTCTTGCCTGAAGTCAGACAATATAACAACCAACAAGCTCAAAGAATGGAAATGAATATGGAAAATCTTCGTCTGAATCAGTTGCGCCTACTCTACACAGACACCTCCAACCTTAGTTAGGAGAAACGATAATTTTTTTTATTTTTTTTTTTGAATTTTCTATTTTCTTTTTTGCCTCGCATTTGTAATGTTTTTTTTTTAATGTTAATGCAAATGTACTATTATTTAAAATATTATGTTTGAATTTTATTTATAAAAAAAATATTAAAATAATAATAATAAAACAATACTACTCACACATCAAAACCCATACAAATACACCTCTTATGTGAGTCTAGTCATTACCTTAGTAACATACTCAAAAAGTTATTCCCCATGCTCTTAGATCATCCATAGTTGTATGAAACTTTAAAACTCAAAAACACATCACGCAAGATGTCATATAAATAGTGGTGTGTAAGTGAAAAAGTGTAATAGTAGTTACTAATTGTGATGTTTTATTTGATTGGTAGAAACAAATATAGAATTAATTGATCGGTTGACAAAAAAAAACCCAAACCACCCAGAGGACGATGTTCAAGAACGTTTTTAGCATTTCACACTCTATTACATATGGCCTTAGAAGACAACTTTCTTGTCCTCTTGAAGACAACTTTAGGCTATGATGGTTACAAAGAGAAGTTATGTTTTCCTACATATTATTTAAATCTTTACATTATATTCACACTAACTAATGTTGACATTAACAAGCACCATTTTGTATTTAATATTTCATCCAACGTATTCACACTTGATATAAAAGTATAGAACCACGCTAGTACGGTTCAAACTACATATCTAAACGACCGTTACGTATTTTCAAGACGGTGCCGAATATACCGTTAACTCCGTTAGTCAAATCATCTATCCCATCGGAGAACTTTTTCACCCTACCTACCATCTCCTTCACTCCGGCCTCCAAACAAACCCTACCGCCGGCGTCATCTCCGCCGTCAACTCCGGCGTGAAGGAGATCGCGTATCACCACCGCTTGGCTTGTGACGTCATCAAGCTCCAAAACCGCGTTTTTCTCCGGCTTTATCAGGTCAAATATTCGATCCTGAACGCCGTTGACTGAGTCAGCCCAGACGTACTCCGCCGGAACTCGGAGTTTAACGACCTCCGTTTCTCCGAACAGGACGGCGACTAAAACGCCTCCGACGAAAACAGTCAGGACTCCGAGAGCGTAGAACGTCCGGCGGATGAGATCTCTTCCGCCGCCGGCGTTGCCACGTGGCAGCTTACCGATCAGCATAGCTAATTCCTCGATCAACGCCTTCGCGCGAAGACCTTTCTCTTTCTCCTTCTCAGATTCTTCTTCTGTGTTTTTGATGGATCTGGTGAGAGCATCCTTTGCCTTGTTCAATTTCTCCGGCGCCGGAGGCTGATCGGTGAAGTTGAGGAACCGGAGACTGAAATTCATCAAAAGTCGACGGTCAGTTAACCGACGAACCGCCGATGATAACAAATTACACAGATCTAGTACCTTCAGACTGAAATCCATATACAAAACCTGATAATCATCCACCTCAGATTTCACAGATTTCGAATCCGAGATCTGAACCTCCGCTTCAGAATGAACCGTTGCGAGAACCGAAGCTGCCGCCGATAGCCACGATAAACTGATATTCGACGAATTAGGGGATAGATCTAGGGTTTTCAGATGGAGACTTACCTTCTCATCGAACAATCGAGCGGCGAGTTGGTGGCTTTTGGGAATATTTGACGGTTTCTTTGTGGTTGATCGGAAATGAGAAGATAGGTTTGCTTTCTGCACAAAAAACATGGCTAAACGATCGGAATTTAAGGGAGAATTGTTGCCGGTGACGGGAAGTTTTGGTTGCCGGAAATTGTGGATAGGGTTTCGTACGGTGGTTTTATTCGATTATTTGTGGAATCAACAAAGCGTGTGAAAAACTGAAAATAAACGAGATGGAAACATCGATGAAACCGTTGAAATGCCGAAACTACCCTTGACTGTTGAACATCTTTGAGCTTTGATGTAATCTTATCTTCTATACTTTTATTAGAAAAATAAAATATTATTTATAGTCTTCTATATTTTTATTAAAAATACACATAGTTAGCATTGTATTAGTTGAAGAGGGTATATATTGGTAGAAAAGGAAGTATAAAGTGCTCCTAGGATGTTTTTAGTTAAAACAACCTTCAAGAGAACAACTAAGAATCACTCAAGTGTGTCTTGTGCTTTTGTGTTTTTATGAGACGTTTTAACTTTTGTGTTTTCATGAGACGTTCCAGACTGTCATAACACGAATCGTTTGTCTACCATAGAGGAGGTCTTACATTTGATTCTGTTTGTCTACCATAGAGGAGGTCTTACATTTGATTCCTAGATGGTAAGTTCAAACTTGGAACCATATATGATGTACCCTGTCTTTTTAAGATTTATTAAGTTTCTAGATTTAGACATTAGGAGCTTTGGATGTATACGTATTTAGATATCAATAGATTCTGATATAGAGACGCATAACGTAAGTGTAGATAAATGTTATCTTTTCGTCTTACAGGTATAAACAAACTATGATCTATTTTTTTATTTTCTTGGTTATTATCTAAAACATTCAAGAATAATCCTATAATTTACACGTTAGAAAAACGGGTCTACTAGAAGGTAACACGAATTAACCACTCATGATCAACACATGACACAAAATTAAACTGAACTAAAAACAAAATAACACGAAATATATAATATATTATTTGGGTGTCTGATAGACACGATTCATTAACTCAAACACGACTCGATTTATTAGCCATAGGTGCTCTAAACAGAGTTATACCTTTTTTATTGTCTAAAGATAAATCATTCCTGGAAAATGAAAGGTTAAAACGGTAAATTAAATTGTGAAAGAGATTTATTACAGTATTGGGAATTGCTTAGGGCATGTGGTATGGTTGGTGTTGAACATGGTGTTGAAACTGCCACGTAGGCGATGACTGGATAACACCATGTTTCAACACCATGTGTGGTATACATGGTGTGGTGTTGAAAGATTAATTTAATATTTTTTTTTTACTTTTTTTTTTAAAAATTTAAATAATACTTAAACATTTTAATTAATAAAAAATAAAACATAAACAATTCCAAAGGAGTTAAAAATATTTTTATTCAACATAAAAATAAAACATTACATTTTTTGACAAAAAAAGAAAATACGAAATTACACAAACTAAAATCATTGAGAACGCTCGTAGATATCTTCGATCAAATCCTGTTTAAGTTGGTTATGGATGTTTCGATCTCGTATTTCCTGACGATTAGCTCGTTTTTTCTCTTCGTTAATTTCTGGGTATGTCGCATCCAATTCCGCCTCGTTAAATTGACAAATCGCTTTGCCCTCATCCTCGAGAATCATATTATGTAAAATTAAACAAGCCCGCATAACGTTTGCTATCTTGTCTTGGTGCCAAATACGTGCGGGATTCGCAATGATGTGCCACTTACCTTTTAACCTAGCAAAAGTGCGTTCAACATCCTTTCGAGCGGCGGTTTGAGCATCGGTGAATATTTTACGTCTCTCACCAATGGGAGCTGTGAATCCTTTGACAATAGTGGAATAGTCGGGATATATCCCATCTGCCAAATAGTAACCACGTTTGTAAGTGACACCTCGTAGTTCAAAAGACGAGTCTGGTTCACGACCCTCTACGATATCATCCCAAATGGGTGACCGATCCATGACATTGATGTCGTTGTTGGCTCCCGCAACTCCAAAAAATTGATGCCATATCCACATGTCATATGACGCCACAGCTTCGAGCATTATTGTAGGATGAGAATGATCACCACGCATGAATTGTGCCCTCCAAGCGTTGGGACAATTCTTCCACTCCCAGTGTGTGCAGTCAATGCTGCCGAGCATTCCACGAAAACCCCATTTGTTTTCGTGAAACTCGTAGAGTTGCCTGATGTCGCTCGCTGTTGGTCGTCGTAAATATTTCCTCTGGTACAATCTATAAATACCTAATATAAATAATTAAAATAAACCATTAAACAAATAATTAAAATAACTAA
Organism: Deinandra increscens subsp. villosa; assembly: GCA_039602395.1. Taxonomy (NCBI): domain Eukaryota; kingdom Viridiplantae; phylum Streptophyta; class Magnoliopsida; order Asterales; family Asteraceae; genus Deinandra; species Deinandra increscens. The sequence goes on along the minus strand of JBCNJP010000008.1, from coordinate 66,141,329 downwards.
TTCAAACAAATAATTAAAATAGTAATTAAAATAAATAACTAAAATAAATAATGATATATGATAATGAAATTTAAATAATACCTTTGGAAAACTTTTGCAAACACGACCTAAATAGGTTTAAAAATTAAAAAGATATATTTTTTTTTTTTAAAATGGCCAACGGCTCTTTTTATGACCGTTTAACGGTCTAATTCTCGAAACAACCAAATCACCACGCCGTTGAGTTCTCCACGGCGATTTACAACGCCAAGCCAAAACGCCGGTGGGGGGCGGTGTTCCACGGCGTTTTGGCGTTGAACGCCCCCCACCACGCGCCCATACCGCATGCTCTTATCCTGTGGTGGATCCCAAACGTGAGATGGAGATCACATAAAATGGAAGATAGCCGATGCCTTGCCCCATGGTGACTTCTTTTAAATAATTATTATTACTTTTTTTTATTATTTTTCAAACAATATAAATAAATGGGTGTCTTTTGTTAGGTTTTGTTGTTTGTATGTGGCCGGATAATCTTTTAAATTATGTATGACCACCCACAAGATTAAAGTATATGTCAATGATACTCTCGAAATCTTGATTGTACATTTTAGAAAGAAAATATGAACGATATTGTGTTTTCTGTTGTGAAAACATGCACTCAAAATAGATCAAAGAGTTGATAGAATCAAACCACTAGCTTTTGTTCTAAAGATCTTTGTTGTGATTAGAAAAAGTGTTATAAATCATTTATTCTAATGCTTAAATCAAGAAACTTGAAACAAAACAGAAACCATAGTTCCTGTTGTCAAACAATGTATGTGAACAATGAGACAATGAGTCAGCATCCAGCTGGCCCGACACAAGCCGCCACATCATCTAAGCTTGCTTACATGGCGGCAACGGCTTGCCACATAAGCAAAGATTATGCGCATAAGCCGCAGTTGGGAAGACGTTTAACGGCCTTCCTTGTGGGATTTCTCCACAAAGCCTGTTTCCCCTGAAGCTAGCATGCATTAGTTGTCTAACCACCAACAAACTCGTCGGTATCCTTCCACCAATCGAGTTAACCGACATATCTAGCCACCTTAGTTTAGACAAACTTCCCAAACTTGGAGGAATTGTACCTGTCATATGGTTTCTTGAAACATCCAGTTTCATAAGTTTAACAAGTTTTGAGATTGTACTAGGAATTTCCCCTGTGATTAGATTGTTTGACAAGTCAACTGTCTCCAAGAAACCGCCCGCTGACCTCAGCAGGCCCGATAGCGAGCCCGAGAGCTGATTTGAGTGGAGGTCTAGTAATGCAAGCCCATTTGGGACAGTGAGTTCTGATAGATTGCCTCTAAGTTGGTTGTTTGACAGTTTGACTTTTTGTAAGCTAGTCAACTTTTGAAAAAGACTTGAGATCCCACCTGTGAAATGGTTGTCAGATAGATCTATAGATGTGAGTGAATCTGGTTTTGTGAAAATTGGTAACAACCCTTTTAGATTACACCCTGACAAATGGACAGCTGACAGCTGTCTGCTTGTGATCCACTTTGGAATGGTTCCCAAATTGAACTTGTTGTAAGACAAGTCTATAGACAAGAGTGAAGGGATACCCTTAAATAACGCATCATTAGGCAAAGGATCAGAAAGTGCATTTCTTGACAAGTTAAGGTACCATAAGTTGTGTAATTGTGAGATAGATGGCGGGATTTGACCGACCAGCCGGTTGGAGTCTAGAGAGAGGGTGGCAAGTGACTCGAGCCGCCCTATCTCTGGCGACAACCGACCAGTCAACATGTTGTCGCTTAAGGACAAGTCTTGAAGGTTGTGCAAGTTGAATAAAGAATTGGGTATTGGGCCGGATAATTGGTTATGGGAAAGGTCAAGAAATGTCATGTATGACAAGCGGCCCAAGTTGGCTGGAATCGTGCCTGATAACGTGTTGTAACTCAAATCAAGATACTTCAAACGGGTCGGGTTTGCTAACGCTAATGGGATAGTGCCCGAGAGCGAGTTTTTTGCTAAATTTAGCTGAACAAGGTTGTTCAACTTAGCAAAAGTGGGCGGGATTGGGCCGGTTAAGTGGTTGCCACTTAATACAAGTGTTTGGAGTAAGGCCAATTGGCCTAAACTTGCAGGAATTGTTCCTTGAAGTGAATTATCTTCTAGACCAAGTTGGGTGAGGCGTAAAAGACCCGAAAAACTTGATGGGATCGTACCCGATAGCCGCTTCATACCACTAATCACCAAAACCTCCAAGAACTTTAAGTTCCCTAGAGTAGGGGAAAGAGTACCTTTCATGTAAATGGCACTACCTTTATCAAGTGACCTTTGTAACAAAACTTGGGTCACCCTCCCTGTGACTCTATCACATTGAATACCCTCCCAACCACCTCCACAACAATCTTTACCTATCCAAGAAGACAGGATACCAGTAGTGTCAGTCAAGATTCTTGACTTGAACCCAAGAAGGGCTGCCCTGTCAACTTCAGAGCAGATTTGGGCTTGTGACCCAGAGACACAAGCTAAGAAAATGATCAAGATTTTGAAAACCCATGTAAAAGTTTGCATTTTTGATGTGGGTTTGATTTGGTTTTTCGAAAATATAAGGTTTTGATCAAAAAGTGTGACAGAAGAATAATATGATAAGGCTTATGAAGAATGTCTAGCTTATTTATAGGATTAGCAAGCCAGCATGGACATGAAAATTGAAAAAAATTTGGATCACAAACTGGTGTAGTTACTTTTATCACCCTCATACTTTAGGGTAGTTTACTATTATATCTTGATATTTTAAGCCACAATAGTCCCTAAAAGTTAGTGGTACTAAACGGATCGTATTTGCGGTTGATGGGTCGAACCCAGAAACATTACACGACACCCTTACTAGGGTGATACAACTATGACCTATTAATCCCAAAAAAAAAAAATTAGTTTTTTTACATGTTAATATTCTTAAAATTTTAAATTTACAACAAAAAGTACAAACATATATAAAACAATGTATGTTTAAACTATAAAACTTGATACTCATCTTTTTACTAACTTTTAACATATAATACCTCACTAGATTAAATATCATATAAAACACATTTAAAATTTATAAAATAAACAGATCAAAATGTGAACCCGTTAGATTGGCTCAAACCAGAGCCATCCAGTTAAATGGTTACTCAGAATTCACCGCAATCCATTATACTAAACTCAAATCCGTAAATAAAAGTTGCACATCATGTTTGGTTTATGTCATATATTTAGATCCTAGCTAAAAGTTGCACATCTTATAATTAAGGTAGAACTGCTACATGTATTTTCGTTGGAAGAATTAGTTTGGTAATGGTGTTATACTGAGAAGCAAAATTAGATTTTGGATCAAAACTGTAATATAGCAAAAGAGAGGGGGCTTAAAGTAAAAAAGAAAGATTAAAACTTAATGGGGAGCTTGAGTTTCAATAGATTCACATGAGCGTGATTTTCACGAGACTCCAAGTCTTCGTGCAATATTTCGAACGTTGGAGCGTAATTTTTCAAAAACTCAGCCGACGGTAGTATAAGTTAAATTTATATTATTTTGTTAAATTTTCAATTGTTTAACAATAGTTTCTAAATTTTCTATGATAAATACATCAATTAATATTTTTTCACACCTTACCACCTATAACTTGTGGTAATTTAGAGTATTAACATACTCAACATTTTGATTATGGGTTTACACCTTATTACCTTAACCACGGGTGTGTCCTTTTAGAGACGATTTAAATTTTCATTAATTATAAAAAGGAAACATTGTTTATGACCCTTTCGTTTGTATGGGGTCTAGGGGCGTCTGATCACCTAGGCTAAATATACGTATCTTACCCTATATTTTACAAGAGATCATGACCTCGAGGTCACATGATAGTATATATTATCATTGCTCCAATTGTTTTCTTTGGGGTGTAGTCCAGCGCCTTGCTATTCTGCTCTTTTGTTTGTTTTTGGTTCCCTGGTGGTAATAAATGGTGCTCTCTTTGCTGTTCAAAAAAAAAATCTATGTTATGCTCCAATGGCCACCTCGAGGTCAAGATGTTATCAACACTATTTGGTTTTCTTAGCGGATTTTTTCTTTTAGTGGAACAATAAAAATTAACAATTTTTATCTAAGGGCATTTTTTTTGTTTTATCTATTTAGCATAGAGATTAGTGGTGTAACAGGTCTAGTCGCGTATCATAACTTTTACGTCACATACTTAATAATTTTAGCGTTCGTTTTCTAATTTTAACGTCGCTACACGGTCCTTCGTACTTCTATTTTCTTCATGTAGCGTTACAGTATTGCAACTTTTTTGTGTGTTTGTGTTGTCTTGGAGATTGTTTTTGTATTTTTTTCTAAGCACAACAAATTTAGCACATAAGTTGGTGGTATAATGGATGCAGTTTATATAACATTCAGGTGGCAAGTTTAATATTTTAAGCGTTTATCTTCTAATTTTTAACGTCATTACTCATTTTTTTGTATTTTCGTTTTCTTTACAAAACATTTTTAATAACCCTACCAAACCGTACCCGAAAGAAAGGGATTAAAAATGAAACAAGACAAAGAAATGTCAACATGAGGTCCAAGTTGACCGTCTACCTTGCATACCAAGTTCTAGATGGTTCGGATATGTTGTGATACGGGTCAGATGCGCTAGCCCAGAAATTAGATCAGTGTGTCTCCTTTAGGAGATGTGGACCATCTGAACCCTCTTGATTCAGACTGGATGTTCCGCATCGATGCATCGAAGCTAAAATGCATAAAATGAAGAATCTTGCCTCTTTGCACCATTATTCAGTCCATAAATGGTTGCTCTCGATTCTCTAAGTTCTAGAACGCTCTTTTACAACTCTGGAGGCTAGGCTCCAAATCATTCAAGGCATTCAAGGAAATATGTAAGGTTTCAAACTACTTTCCTTATGATTTTGCAAATGTTTAGAGACTTGTGTTTGTGTTTAATTCGAATCCTTGCTATTACATAAGTATCCAAGGACTCCAATGAGAGTGTAATCAGCACTAGAAGTGTTTGCAAGACTAAATGTAAGTCATGACTGCACATGCAAACACATTATATCCAATTAGGGTTTCGGGGCTAGAAATGTGTTTCTTACACTTAGATCATTACATGCATGAGTGTGATAATGAAGTTAGTGGCTAGAAGACTGTCATCAAGTTCTCACATAAGCATGGCCATCTCAAAAGGTGTGTATTATCCTCAAACTTAAGTGTTTAGGTGATTTTGATCAAAAACATGTTTTATGCACAAAGAGGCTTATTCGGAGTTTTGTTAACTACGACATCTATAGAAAAACTCATTTTAAACTTAAAAGAATTTTGGAATCTAACCTTAAATGAAACAAGCTTAAAAACAAACCGTTGCAAAATAGACATTTTTTTATAAACATTGTTGCGGATCATCTGTGTACAACTGGTGGTTTGGACGACCTGCATGTCTAAAAGTGAGAAAAAGAAACCGACCATCAGGTCGGACCGTTTGTGAATATGCATGCACCTAGACGGTCTGAATGCTGTTAAGAAAGGTTACTATACATGTGAAGGAAGCAGACCATCTTCGTTTCAGTTGATAATTTGGACGGCTCGCATGTTTGGAAGATAAGAGAATAAAGATTCAGTCGTGATCGTTTGTGGTGGAAGCTTATTATTGTTACTCTGTTTAATAATCCGTAAGAACAATACACATGTATTAAATATTTTGAATGTTTTGGTTTTGGTTTTGCTTTTGGTTTGGTTTGTAGTGTTTTCCACGCTCTAGCTATCCCATAATTCTTTCCCTGTATATTTTGGACATTTTTGCTGTAAGAAATGATACAATTTGGCATCACATCAAGGTTGAGAACAGGAGTATGCCATGTTGGTATCAGAGTCATAGTTTCAATGAAATAAGATTCACATAGAATACCTGAGCTTTTACCGACTGAGCTCTAAACACGAGACATAAGACTTACAACTAAGCACCAATTAAGATATTAACCCTGCACTTGTGATGTTGATGATGTAGGATGAACCCGATGATAAGTGTTTTAAGAGGTTTACAAGGAAGTTTCTTCTCTCACCAGAGTAGAGTTGGGGCGCCTAATAGGCATAACAGAGAGGTTGTTATGATCGCCAGATGGCCCGAGTCACTGTGTCCCCTGATCTTAGGAGGGAGCTACCTCCACACCCTAGACACGAGTCGTCTTGGAGGCGGGCGACTCATGGTGGAGTGAGTTCATCCCACAATCCCGGATCTCGATTCCCCAGGGAGGATTGGTTGATAGTGCTATTGTTCGGTACCTGCTATAGGACATAACACCACCTGGTAGGAACCAGGTTGTGGATGAAGCCTTTGGTTACACCCGTCACTACAATAGTAGTCAGGGACAGGGTTACGCTAGTGACGAAGAAGACCTAAAATAAGATCTAATGGAGGATCCTAATCAACAACCTTATGCAGATAATGATTTACAAACTTAGCCATCCGAGCCTATGGCCATCGAGCGGGGACTGGCAGTTCCCAAAGTGAGACTATTAATTTTGAGATTGGGCCGTTTATAGGGTATAACCAATATAGCTTCTATCATATGGAGAAATTACCTACTTCTCATGGCTAGTTATCTAGCTAGCAACATGTGACACGGGGATGTGATTGATAAATAAAACAATTTCGAGTTCAAGTACGGGCATGAGATTACATGGTATCGATCCCGATTACCCGAAATTTTTATATATATATGTGTGTGTGTGTGACTGTGACGAGGTAAATATATACCTCAACTTTTAAATTTATTGTGTTATTATTTTAGTGATGGTTTATTATAAGATATATTCTTTTATTTTTGTTATAATTGTAGTAATGTCATGCAAAAATCAAAACAAGCTATAGCTTCATAAAAAACCAAAGCTACAAGTAGCTTAATGGAAAAATGAACTTATTACAAGAATATAAAAGTAAGTAGTAGCATCAATATTTAGAAGATGGACTTTTTTATATGTATTTGAATATAGTAGTGAACAATAGCTTCTTTTAGATTTATATCTCACGAAAACTTATATATTTTAGGTTTGATATATTTTTATGGTGTATATATGTATTTATCACATTCAATCTATCGTTGTTATTAAAAATATAGAATAATTTAGAATTATGTACTTTGAAATCCTAAAGAACATTTTTAATAAACTAATGGGTATATCCGATACCCTTCTGGTATTGGGCCAGGTATAGACACGTTTTTAATTCCGGGTATAGGACTGACATTACTAATACTCGTCTCATACCCGTCTCATTACCATCTCTACGGTAGTCTTAACACCAAATGCTTGTTAGTTGGGGGCTTGGGATCCCACGAAAACTTATATATTTTTAAGTTTGATGTATATTTATCGCGTGTATATGTTTTTATCATATTCAATCTATTGTTGTTATAAAAGCATAGAATAATTTACAATTATGTACTTTGAAATCCTAAAGAACATTTTTAATAAACTAATGGGTATACTTAATACCCACGGGTCCCAATACCCGTCTGGTATTGGGCGACACGTTTTTAATTTCGGGTATAGGACATACATTACTACTACTCGTCTCATACCCTTCCCATTACCATCTCTACGATAGTCTTAACACCAAATGCTTATTAGTTGGGAGCTTGGGATCCTTGAGGTCTCAAATTTAAAACCTAACTTAAGGAGATCTTCCCAAATGATGGGTTTCTATTTTATGGTGTTTCTGGATATGTCAAGTCGGAAGTGTCAAATATTAATGGTTACAATCCCGTCTAAGAAAAACATATTGAATATAGAGGTAATAGAAAAACCCAGTTACACGACCGGTTACAAAAAATAATCAGAATCCGTTAAAAGAAAAACCGGTTCGGTTAGAATCCGACCCGCTGGTTAAATAGAGGTTAGGGTATTCGAGCCTGGAAACCGGTTAGGGAACCAGTTATTCAAACCGGTTAAAAAACGGTTAACGGTTACATATATGAACGTTAGACAAGGTAATATGATTGTTTTTATAGCCATTTGAGGCTATTATTGCCGTTTTTTGGATACTTTTCAGTTTTCACCCCAATAAACTAGTATAAATACTTGGTGGGTGTTTTGGTTGATTCAAACAAAACTCTCTCTAATCTCTAAAATGATCAAAAAGCGCTAAAAAAAATACTCAAATGACAACTTCAAGTGCTAGCGCTTTGGTGAATTGCGGTGAACTTCTCGAAAACGTTGTTTGTGAAGTCCTTGCAATGAATCGAAATCCCAACATTTGGTAACATTTTGATATTTGTGTGATGATGAGGGGTCCAAAAAAAGCTCGTGCAAGTTGTGTGGCAAGTTAATGTGATCCGATGCAAACTCAACTTTGAAGCAACACATCTCGCATCCTCATTGTCCGATTCTCAAGGCGCGACAAGCTCAAGGTCAAGCGTCGATGACAAATGAATGAATGTTCACTTATGTCTTGAGTGGACTCAAGAGGCAATGACGAATTTCGTAATTTAACAAAGTTTGTCATTCAACCACTTTGATAAAGAACGCTTGACTCAACTCATTCAAAAGCATCTCCAACCTCGCTATACCATGTAAGTTCCACTATCCTAAGACGTGATTGCTTGAAATTATGGAAAATGGCAAAAAATAATTTAACTAAAGGATTTTCACAATTACAAACTTGTGTTAACTTAACTAGTGATTGTTGGTCGACTCCTCAAGATTCACCCGGATCTTCATTTGTGTGACCGCTTATTGGGTGTAACTCGGTGATTGGCAAATGATGAAATGCACTGCACAATAGCTTTTGAACAACTTGATTTTTCTCACACGGGTCAAAATATATTTCATAAAATCGACAAAATTATTCGGCTTTATGGTTTACAAGAAAAATTACAATCTCTTTTGATAACGCGTCGAATAACACGTCTGCGGTATGCCATACAACTATAACTAAAATATAAACCAATTTGTGAAGGTGGATTTTTTCATAGTCGTGTGTTGCACACATAATCAACTTATGCGTGCAAGATGATCTAAGCATTATTGATCCAATAATTAAAGATTTTAGACAAATGTTATCGAATGTTTTTAGTATACCAAGTAGGCATAATGCCTTTAGAAAATATTTTAAACAAACGAATTTCATTTGTTTAGGTTCCAATTGGGACGTACCTACTAGATGGAACTCGACATGCAACATGTTTGAAAATACAATTAAGCAAAATGATAATTTAGGGTCATATCATAATTATCGATCTTTGTTCTAGACATTCTAAACCTGTAGAATTTCCTCTTTTGAGCTGGGCTCTTATTGAAAGTGTAACAAAGTTGCTACATGGTTTCAAAACGTCAACAACTTTTCTATCGGGAGTTTATTACCCAACTAGTCCTTGAGTCCTAAACCAATTATATGTAGGGATGGCAATGGGGCGGGTTGGATTAATCCCAACCCTATACCCGGTTATAAAAAGTGTGTCCCATACCCGGCCTAAAGCCCGTCGGGTTTCTAGCGGGTCTTTACCCATCGGGTATCGAGCATACCCGCGGGTTTCGGGCATACCCGTCGGGTGTATATCGACTAATTATTAATTTATATTTAATCATAATTATAATAAAATATCTCAAATAACTAAACATATATAAGTTTAATAATATGTAAATCATTTTTGTTAACAAATAACTTGGTATTATAGATAAAAATAAAAAATAGATGAATAAAATCATACAATATATATACTTTAAATAAATAAATAAAATAATAGAAAAATATAGCGGGTATATATTATCGGGTAATCGGGACGGGTAAACGGGTATATCATAATTCACATACCCGTCCCATACCCACGAAAAAAATCAAATGTATTCCCATACCCGGACCCATACCCGATTACCCGACCCATACCCGTCCCATGTGTGTCGGGTTTCGAGTTTCCCCGTCGGGTTCGGGTTTTATTGCCATCCCTAATTATATGTGATGTGTAAACATTAAACGATTTTCATATATGCCATCACCTTCCCCGAAATGGTCAAACCAATAAAAGAAGAATTTATCAAGTATTTTCGAGACATGCTGATGGTTATTGTGTCACCACTTTAAACCCTTGCATAAATGTGGGTGAGACCGAATCGTTAATTGAAAATATATGTTTCGCTTTGGATTTATATACCGATGAACCAAACATTGATACAAATAAAAAAAATCACCAGGATATTTCAAGCATTTTGATGTGTATGTTGCAAAATATGGCAAACGTCAATGATTCACAAAACTATTAGGCAACAAACACAACATTTAGGTGCAGGTGCAAGTAGTAGCACATATCCGCATATGGACTTGTACAACATGTTTACTACCACAAATGTTAAAAGCAAAGGGGTAACACTTCGAGTAATGAACTCAAAAGGTATGTGGGGGGGGGGGGGGATTTTCTATTGGGATTAGGGATTCAAAGTTTTAAAAACTTTGACTTGTTGGCTTGATGGAAAGCAAATGAATATACTTTTCCGGTGCTTTCCGTCATGGCCCGAGATTTACTAACGGTCTAAGGTACCACGGTTTGGAACCTGCTTTTTCTGTTAGTGGTAGAGTTATATCAGTTAGGAGAACAAGACTTACTCCGACATCAGTGGAGATGTCAATATGCTTGAAGGATTACTTGGATGGCGTGAAAAGGGTTCAAAACGTAGCAACACTTGAAGGCGAGTTAAAATATGAAGTCAAATTGTACAAAGACGAGGTTTCAAGCGGATGGAGCTCGAGAATGACCGATGATGAAGCCGGATGGGACCACTACTTGAGGTCCGATTCTTTTAGTTCGAGAGAGTAAAACGAGTTCGCGATGCAACGAAAAATAAAATAAATTTATTTTTTCATGTTTGTGTTTGATGTTTGGAGTTTTTAACTCATTTGAATGTTATCTTTTGTTATTGAAGTGTGAAATAATTTTTTTTTAATGTTTTTTAAGAAGTTAGTGGTGTTTTTTATAAAAAAAAACCCAAAAAAAAAGTGCAGGTCCCTCCAACCGGAAAAACCGATTTTTCCACCTGGTCCGCCGTAACCGGTTCCCACCGGTTATACATATCCTGGTCCCAAACCGGTTAGAACCCGATCCGGTTTTCCTCCTGACCGGTTACGACCGATCAACGTCCTTAACCGAAACTGGTTTTTAACTCAGAACCGGTTAAAAAAAACGGTTTATACACCTCTATCCGGATATTACACTATGTTCCGGAGTTCATTTAAGGGAGGAAAGGAAAGGAAAGGGAAGGAAACATAATAAACTTTGTGTTCCCAAGTTTCAATAAAGGAAGGAAAGGGAAAGGAAATAAAAATTGTGTGTTCCTAAGTTTCATTTAAGGAGGGAAAGGGAGGGAAAGGGAGAGAAAATTAGGCTTGTTTTTTAAGTTTTCCTTTCCTTCCGATTTGGAAGGAAATGGAAAGGAAGGGAAACCCTCCCTTTCTTTTCTTTTCCTCTCTCTTCTTTTCCTTTCCTTTCTTTTCCTTTCCTTTCTTTTCTCTCCTTAAGTGAACTCGGGAACACAGCGTTAGGGATCATTTTGAACGCGGTTAAAAAAATTCCACCAACACGTGCTCAAGTGAACCAAAACATTTTGAGCAACTATCTTTCTTCTTTCCTTTGCCATTGGACAGACCTCCCATATTGTATGCATAATAAACTCCATTTTTCCACTTTCAAACACTACATCATTCCTCATTCATCATTCCAATACAAGAAAGACAAGTAGAAAAAATGCTTTTGTATACTAATGTGCGCCAACCAACAACAAAAAGCTAAATCAATCAACACTCAACACTACTCTCTAGTGAATTATGAGCAAAAAAGGCTACAGAACCACCCAATTACTCCCCACTTTCTCCAAAAGCTTGCACATTAACAAACCCCTCTCTTTTTCAACCAATTCCCCCAAATTTTCATCAGTTTTTGAGTTCATACTTCCCCTTTCTCCTCATTTTCAATCCCGCGTGTTTTTATCAAGAAATTGTGATGTAATTTGAAGCTTTGGTTGCTGAAATCTGTTGATGATAAGAAAAAGATTGAAGATTTCATGTGGGTTTATCGTCTTATGTTCGATTAGGGTTTCGTAAGGTGTCCCACCCTCGATTTCTTTACTCCTTTTAATTGATTCAAGATTACGATATCAATGGTGGTTTTGATCTGATTATTATGGGTTTTTGTTGTCGATTAAGGAGCCTAGGGTTTTAATTTGGTGGGTTGTAAACTTTCAGTTTTGAATCATGAATCAACACCCAATTTCATTCCAATCTAGTGGTATAAACATGATGGGTCATTACTATCAAATGAACAGTACAGCAACCAGCAGCTCAAGATTTGTGGGGAATTCTAGTGGATCAAATAACAATTCTGGAGGATTCACACAGTCTGGGAATTCGAGTGGTTCATTTGTTGGTGATTCTGGTCTAGGATTGAAGCATGATGCAGGTTTGGCTGTTGAGTGGTCTTTTGAAGAACAATATAAGTTGGAGGAAGGTCTTTCCATGTAGGTATTTTGTTCCAAGTTTGTAGTTTATGTTAATATGCATGCTAATTTAATATATTTATTACCCATTGGGCTGAGGATCTATAGTTTTATATTTGAATAACCTAATGCAAGTTGCTAAAGAAAGTTTTGTGCTTTTTGGTTCTGGGCCTAGAACAATATTTCTATAAGATTTTGGAATTTGCATTTGGATACTATAGTTAAATGTGTTTTAGGTCCAAATCCAGATTCCTATTAGGTAGCAGGGTGTGGATGGGGTACCGTGAGTTTTCTGGTAACACGTTCTTGTGGTTACCAAAACAAATGTGGTTTACGGGTTGTGTTCTAGAAACGGTACTTGGTAGTTGTAATGATTCTGATAGGACCCGGATGGTTTTTTAATTAAAAGTATAGAAAATACTAATGAAATACGTAATATGTTTGCTTTCAAGAGTCACCCGTCTCATCAAAATGGCCTACTTTAAATTTTTAGAGGTAGATTACTCCTAATGAGGTTCAATCTAACCTAGAATTTGTATAAAATCAAACATGCTAAACCGTATCTCACACCCCCTATTTCTGGAGTTATTTCATAGTTGGCATAATATTACATATTAGGTACCTATTTTCAGTTTTTAATCATGGATATACAACACATCAACACATAATAATAATGTAGTTTAAAAGTCAAAGAAACATGAACCTTGTAAGTTGTAAATACATGTAACTAATGTTGCAATTTATTTCCAATTGGCTTCTTTTTTCTTTTTTAATTTTTTTTAATGTTCTACAAATTATATACATATGACCTTCTAAAATATATGTAGATTCGCCGATGAACCTAGTATGATGAGGTATATCAAGATTGCTGCCACATTGAATGATAAAACCGTTCGTGATGTTGCCCTGAGGTGTAGGTGGATGGCGGCGGTAAGCTTCTCAGCTGTCTCTTTCGTTTTTGGTATCCTGCTAAGAGCATTTTTGACGGTAGGTTCCTTATAAATATGTGAGTGTAAACCTTAAAATTTAAGGTTTGGTTGTGAGTGGTTGTGAGTAAAGGAGTGAGAAAAAATTACCGTTCATCTGTATATTTGACAAAAAAATTAATGATTTCTTAAAATTTGAGGTTTGGTTATGATGAAAGAGAGAGAAAATGTAATGATTAAGGTAAAAGAGTATTATTTAATTGTGGTTGTGAGTGAAAGAGAGAGAAAAAGTAATGATAAATGTATCAATTATAAGGATAAAGATAAAGAACCTGCTGGGAATGCTCTAAGTAGGGGTGATTAAAATCTCACAATCACATTCTGTTATAGATAGGTTCTTATGGAAATGTTGAAGGGCGGTCATAGAAGTGTCAATTTTGACCCATTTACTTAGGGAGGGTTGGTTTAAGTGAAGTTTTGTCTCTAAAAGCTTAGTAAGTCAAATGGGTTAAATAGTAGAAGTTTGGCTAAAAAGGAAATGGGTCAAAGGGTCTAAAGGCTCACATCAATTTTAGCATTGTATAACCAATTTATTATAACCAAGTGATGGTTTTGAATATTTCCCACTGTTACAATAGCTAACAAGATGAGATCTTTGGCAGAGAAAGCGAAGGAAACAGGATGAACCGCATATGATGAAAAAGTTTATAAATAAGAAGGTAAGCTTATGCCACTGTGAATGTTTCAATTTTGGGTGTGTTTTATCTCAAAAGACTTTTTTTGGAACGATCAACAAAGCATTGATTTACACAGGGAAAACCACCTCTGCAAACTGCGGGGGTGGAAAACCTGTCTGGCTCGGGTATCGAACTTGTGACCTCTTAGTCCCAAGTCTTACCCTCATCACCAATACCACTCAGCCAAATGACCGGTGGTTTATCTCAAAAGACTTAAAAACCAAAATTCTAGTAGGTGGACTGGTTGAAAGTCGCTCAAAGCCTGTTTTTATTGCCAACAATCTGCTACACTGTTTTGTCCAAAGATTTAGATTGTTATTGTTATTTTTTTATATAATAAATGCTTAATTATTTATTAGAATGGACAAGAAAGTATTCATGGGTCAACCCGCCTGGCCCATCTATCGTGTCACTTCTAGAATATGAGTGATTTCATTAGCCTTTTAAGGTTGATGAATGCCTTGTAATATCAAATAGCTTGCATTAGCCTTTTATAGGTTGATGAATGCCCTGAAACATCAAATAACTTGCATAAAGCCATTTTGCACCATCTCTATATTATGATTAAGAACTTCCTAGTAGGAATTAACGTCCAAAATTTGACTAACTTTGTGAACCACCCGAAAATATGATTCTCTTTCTTCTTGTTAGTGATGGCGTTGTAGAGAAATTAGCATCCTGATTATTATATGTTGTCAGGATAATCTGGCGGTATCATTATCAAAACCAAGTATATCATCAGTTCCAAAATTGGATGTGGCTCCATTTTCTGTCGCCATTAATAATCGGGTACAGATTGACAGTATTACTTTTGAAGGTAATTATTTTGACAACTACATGATAAAATAAAGAAAAAAAACACGTAAATAGTCATTCTTCTGAGTGTATTATACCTCTATAGTCATGTCAGAACAATTTCACACATATAGCCATGAGATATCCAAATCTTTGGCCGTGTATATACTTTTACGTCCTTCCTAGACCCTAAATATTTTCATTCTATACGTGTATAAAAATACATACAAAAATCTATACATGATATGGTCTCACGTAACGCAACATTATTTTGATCATTATTAATGGAAAAAAATCTCATATGCAGGAAAAAAATATTGGCCTATTCTAAATGGATGATTTATTTTTGACATGGCTATATAGGTATAACACACCCAAGAAAATGATTATTTTCGTGATTTTCTCTTAGATATGAGGGGCCATTAATGTGAGCTTTAGAATGTCTGAATAATTTAGTTACAAATGTGTGTATATTTGTACTCATTGATGCAGCATTAAGTGGCTCGATAAAGTACTTACTTGAACAAAACAACCAAGTTCTTGGTCAGATCTCAGCTAATATATCCTTAATGAAAGTGAGTAATTTTTTTTCTTTCTAAATCTAAGAATTTTATATGCTAAAAAATTGGTATTTGAGCTGCTTTTTTTATATTTATCAAAAATCTACTTCATGAGCAGCTACAGGATAATATTGACCTCTTCAGCCACACGAAGAACAATATAACTGCTGTTTTGAACCAGTACGTGAGATGTTCATGAACTTATTATTGTAAATTATCAGTTTTATTGTTGATAATACGGTAATTATTTTTAAAAAATGCAGCATGAAGTATATCCCTGGGCCTCCAATTCCTGTATCTTTAAACGAGGATCTTGCTCATAGTATTTTGCCCCCGACAAACCAGGTAACGAGGTTTGAGTTATGGTAACAATTTCTTTGCAACATGCTTGTTTACATGGTTTTAAACTTTTAATGTATGGAAATGTCGTTTGGATTTGTGTTTTGGAACCGATTATATGATCATTGCACATTGATGTCACATTAATCTGTTTTAAATGTCTAGATACATTGATATCCTTTTTGGTCAAATTTATCTATTAAATTTTTAAATAAACATAGTTTGAGAAAACACTCGAACTTTTGATTATCTGATTATACAATTGATTATGGGAATTATGATTATTCCTTACCGTATAATCACTTTCTAAATGCACATCCAAAGGTCAAAGTGGATTCGCTGATGCAAAAGTTTTTTTTTTCTTGTTTTAATCTCTCACTTTCTTGTTTTTTTTTTCTTGTTTTAATCTCTCTCTTGATACTTTCAGAGAATGATGTTTGAGGCATCAAATGGGATGTATATGAAGCAAGAGCCACCTTTTTAACCGGGAATTGTTCGAGTTTGGCTACAAAGTACAGAATTAAACATGATGTAAATTCAATAGGTATGTATTGTGCACATCTATATTAGTTGATGATTTGGGTCCAAACATGATTATAAAGAATATTCTTACAAATCCCATTTTTAGATAGCTAAAATTATTTCGGGTGGTTGTTTACCCTTTGAGTATGTATACAGGCTAGCACCTCTAATGTATGATCATTGTGTTAGATTTTGGTGTCCAAAATAAAGAATTTTATTTGTAGTGATTGTAGCTATGAAGTTAGCAATGACTAAGATGACTTGTGACCCGTTGTCTCTTCGCCTTTTTAGCGATTTCCTAGTTTGATTTTATGTTCTATTTTTAGACTTTTAGTTGAAGCTTTTGCAGGCATGATAGATCTGTGTACTATATATAAATAAATGCATAGTGAATTTGCCTTTGTATTTTTTTAATATTGTTGTAGATGTTGAATGGGACTCAGGGATGGTAAAAAAACTAACCCAACATGAAAACTTGAAACCTAAATTGTTTGTGATGAGTATTCGGGTATGAAATTACTTTTAAAACTTGTTTAATTTATGTATAATATATTTTATAGTTTAATTTTTTTTAAATATAATATACAGTTGTTTACTTGTATAATAAACAACCGCGTTAGAGTTTCTGATTGTAATAATTAGATAATTTAATCAACCCGCATTTGAAACGAATTCAAATTCACTTTAAAAAACAAAACTCCAATAACCCAAAAATCAAATACTTCATCCAAAAACCAATTCTATGAAGTATAAACACTCATAACGACAAAATATATATACAAAGGCAACAATCAGTTGTAATGTGCCCACATACTATATCACTATTCGTCTTAGGGCATAAGGTATATTGGTTATTGAACAAAACTTTGGTTTGATTGGGTTTCATATACACCTACAAAACTTCTATTCGTGTTGGTTTTACATGTTTTTTGGGATTTTAGATGGGAAAGTGTTACATATAGAGTACTAAAAAGGGGGTGTATTGTATTAAATGAGAGTAGAGGTATAATTGTAGCAACTAACCAATGTCAGTTGGTTGTTAGTTAAAACAATCTAGACACTAATAAGAAGGTTACACAAGAATAGAACAAGTATTTCTCTACATGTTCTCTTATTTTACACGAAACACTGATGATATCAGAGCTTCCGAATCCTTAAAGCTATTTGTCAATTCGCAATTGGGAACTAGTGATTGGAATTAAAATTTGACAATAGAAAATCCAGAAACATCTTAAGGAGCATGAAAAGATATCATGTGTCCAAAGTGTTGGATAAAATGGAGTCACGATAATGTCATAGTGACATTGTTGTTTGTTGTTATATTACACGACATGATGTGCACGTAATACACAAATAATTAAAACTTCAAAAATATCTAATGGCTTAAGTTTTATCTGAGTTAGGTTCAAGCTTAAATTTAAGCTCGTTAAGTGTTTTAAAGCCAATCTAATTTGGCTCGTTTAATTTGGAGCTTGAGTCCGAGTTGAGGCTGATTCAGCTCGACTTACTCGTTAAGCAGTCCTATCGATGAATCATTACCTTATTGAACAATCCATCTCCACCTACTCTAATAAACGATTACAATTGTTGCCACATGTCACTCTCACGTTTTCTTTCATCTCATTTTTTCCGCTTCTCTCACATATTAAATATTACTTTCTTATCTATTAAATAACAATAATTTTAAATAGTTATATTATATAATTAAGTATAAAAATATAAATCTTCTTGTTCTAATAATAATTTATTGAAACTTAATAAATTAGAATAAAATCTTAATTATATCTTATCTTAAAATATAATTTTATATTGCTTAAATCTTAATTATTTTTTATTTTATAAAATTAAATATTCATTATTTCTTATTTTACAATGGTTGATGACATCTAATAGACAAATCTTCATAAAAATTATTGTTTATAATAATTTGTATTTATTCAACCCATATAATACATAAGTTTTAATCTAGTGTATAATATATTCCTACAATTCGGTAAAAAAATAGTATTCAAAGTAAAAATTATAACATTTACTCTGAAATACAATTTGGTCAATGGGACAAAATAATAATGTGGTGGATGGATCATTAACCACAATAAGTATAAATGATGATTATGTTGGTCTTAGAAATAAAAAAATAGCATGTAGAGTTATAACATGCGAGTATATATTGATGGATATACTTACTCAAATGCTATGGATATACATACCAAATTTGATACCCACACACTTATGGAAAGTAATGTACAATATGACTCATATAGGTTGTATTGTACCATATGATCCATATATGTTAAAAAATTGATTTTTGTTTATAATTTTTTAAAATATTTTGGCATATGATATATTATTACTTGATATCTGTGCCAATTTTGCATGACGCATATTTCTTTAAAACTTTCTGTAAATCGTTAAATGTTAATTAATTTCATTGTTCAATTCTATTTATTCAACGTGTTCTTGTTCCATAGAGTAAAATTAAAATGTCAGAATGCCATCGAGTTAGGTTCTATAATCGTGAAATGAATTAACATATAATTGACACTATCATATAAATTAATTATACATCGTGACAAATAATTTTTAAAAAATTAATTTTTTAAATAGATAAGGGGCATATGATACGATACGACCTACATAGAATTATGGGTCATATTGTACAATACAACTACATATAGAGGTGCAAAGTTCGAATCGATTCCTGGTCCCGAATCGGTTTCGAATTGATTTTCGAATCGATCCAAATCGATTCCGGCCGAATCGATTCTCGAATCGATACGAATCGAATTGATTTCCACCAATTCATAGTTCACAGATCCAAATCGATTCCATCCGAATCGATTTTGAATTGGTCACTCTCGAATCGATTCGGAATCGATTCCTTCACATACGTTTAGAGCCGTTATATTAGCCGTTGCAAACGGCTATATAGCCGTTAGAATGACGTTGTGCCTCCATTTTTAACCATTTTGACCCTATAACTTTGTATATATACCCCCATTTTCAATTACAAACATTACCCCATTTCTCTAACACTCAAAAACACTTAAACACACAAAATTTATCACAACAAATCACAAATGGAAGGAGGTTCTAGTCACAATAGCAATGCCAACTTTGTTGGTAGTGGTGATGATGATTTATCGGTTGTGAAGATCCTAACAACAAAGAGAGACCCGACTTTGTTCGGTGTACAAGCGGACTTACGACAAGCAAAAGATCGAGCTACGGCGGCGGCGGCAATGGAATAAACTCGACCATAAACGTTTAGTCGAGTTATCAACTTATCAATATCATAGTTTGTATTTCCTTTCAAAAACATCTATCTTTGTGTCGGTTTAAGTTTGAACAAGTTGGGATTGTAATGTTTAATCTTTGAATTCAATAAAAATGTGTTCTTTTTTAGTTTTGTATGAAGTTTAAAAAAAAATTAAAAATGCGAACGAATTGGTAGGAATCGATTCTGGCCAGGAATCGATTTCAATTCGAATCGAATCGGTTCCTACCAATTCAGGAATTTATGCCAGGAATCGATTCTTGAATCGAATCGATTCGGTCAAGAATCGATTTTGACCATAATTGATTTGGTCAGGAATCGATTCCTGAACCGAATCGATTCGTGTTTCGAATTGATTTTTGCACCTCTAACTACATAGAATTATGGGTCATATTGTACAATACAACTGATATGGGCCATATTTTACAATACTACCATATGCAAAATGTATGGGTATCAAGTTTGTTTGGGTGTGTATCTAAGGGTGGGGGAGTGGTAGGATAGTAATGTTTTTGAAGAATTGGTTGTAACCAATAGGAGGGTGTCACGCAGGAAAGAGAACGAAGTAGAATTTTTAAAGAAATTTAAAGAATTTTGAAAGAGAGTGATAGAATTTAGATGGTGGAGATAAATGTTAACATGAGCCCACATACACACACACAAACAAAGCTTGCCGAACGGCTACATGTAGCCGCTGAACCAAGTTTGTCACTGAAGAAGAGGAGGGAGTGACGGTTGTGTGGTTTTTGTAGCTGGCGGCGCCAAGGGGGGGGGGGGGGGGTGGTGGTTAGCCGAAGCCCACTCCCCCAGCCTAAAAACTCCCTGTTCAAACACAATGATATTGAATAAAAGTCAATGTTTGACTACTTTATCAAATGGGTTGACCAAATTCATATAAATCAATAAAATAGAATAAAACACAATCCTTCACCATTAACAATGTTCCACAGACACTTTTGTACATGACAAGAATGTTCAGAACACATCAAAGAAGATTCAAATTAACCAAATCAACATTAACAGTTTAACACCCCACTACTTGTTCATCAACCAAACATACATAATATTACAAAATCAAGATATTTAAATGCATATAAATAACGCGTGCCAGCATCAACCATGAGTTATTCGGCATCATCTTCAGATTCATGAACCGCTTGAAGCGGACCACTTCCAAAGATCGAGCCATGGTCCTCAGAGATGGTGTCCAATGGACCATTTCCAAACAGACAGACTTGTGGCTCTATCTGGTTCAAACGCTGATACTCATCGTCTGATAAACTCCAGTTAAATATGTCTATGTTTGTTCTAATCCTCTCTGGCTTCACACTGCACGGAAGCACACTTGTCCCTCGTTGGAGACCCCATCGCAAAATGACCTACGGGTCAAGGGCATATACGTAATTACTTATTTTTTTAGCACATTATAGTTTCTTCCAATGTTTTAAAAACCGGTTTTGAAGTTGAACCGAAAAAGTTTTCGGGGCCGGTTCGACCGGTCGGACTGGCTAGACCAGCCAGTTCAACCGGTTTGAGGATTTTAATATGCTAATAAACTTGTACGCTCAAACAAAAATAGTTAAAGTACAATTTTAATCCACTAAAAAATAATACCAAATAGGTATTCCACAAGAAAATATAAGTTTCAAAGTTCACAAATAATATAAAATAACAATAAGGTATACACATAAAATAAAAAATAATTCAAAAAAATAAAAATAAAAAAGAAAATAGGTTAAACCGGACCGGTTTAACCGGGAAAAACAAGTCAAACCCGGCTGGTTCGAATCTCGTAAAAACCATGAAAAAACCGGACATAAAAAACCGGAGACCCCCAAAAAATCCGGTCGAACCGGTTCAACCGGCCGGTTCGAACCAGTTTTTAAAACAGTGGTTTCTTCATAATCCCATAGCTTAATTACTCAGTTCTTGGGTCAAGGGCAAATATGTAATTACTCGGTTCTTTGGTGAAAGGACAAATATGAAACTACTCATTATGTCAGAATGATCTATTCAATTCCTGCATACCAAACACTATCTTAACACATTGGTATAACCTTTGACGTGATCAAATATTTTCATATATTTTCTTGAAAACGTTAATAAATATATAACAGATTTCAAGTCAAAGTCACGATTTTTCATGACGAATAAGCCAAATGTACCTGTTCAGGGGTCTTTTTATGCCGGTCTGCTATCTCTGCAACAACCGAAAGCTTGAGCATTGGCCCGTGAACTGATCTTGACCGTCTGAAAGATATACGAGGTGTTCCGGGTTCATCTTCTTCACTTGACCCACTTTCATATGCTTTAGGGGCTGAAGTTGGTACTCCTAATGGTGTGTGAGCCGATACATGTATAAATTTTGACTGACAGAATTTTACAAGTTCATCTTGCCTCCAAAATGGATGTAATTCCACCTGAAAAATCACAAGCAAGCTTTACATATATACAAGATTGATGATGAAAGATCTTGAAGGGCATGAAATGGGTCGAAATTCGAAACAAAGAGGTCATTTTAAATACGGGTCAAACAGGCCAGGGCGAGTTGGGTTGACCTGCTAACACTTTACCCATTTTTATAAGCAAGGAATATGTTGATTATGATTATATAAATAAGATAAATAAAAGAGTATAATCTAAGTTTTTGAATAAAAAGATTTAGGAGGTTGTATACTTATATGCATCTATGCATAAAAAATAGACTTCTGGGTAACTTTCAAATCCACTTATTCACAAGTAAATGGGTTGAAATTTCCAGCAGATTTCGTTCCAAACTTCCAACCCAAAATCTGTTATTTTTCAAGGAGTTCATAAGACATGAGCATGATGACTACAAGCTCTCTAAACAACAAGAAATCTATTTTTGCAAAATTTATGAATGATGATAATATGATATATGAATAATGATATAATGAACAAATAAAGAACAGAAACTTATGGGCCAACCTGATTAACTGCAGGTACAATTTTAGCAAATTTGAGCAGCTCTTTCATCTGTTGTATATTAAAATTACTAACTCCAATAGCCCTAACAAGACCCAACTCAACCAACCGTTCCATCATCTTCCAAGCTGTTTTCAACTTACTCAAAAACTGTCTATATTCCGAACCCAATTTCGCAGGCGGATCAGTGGCATCACCAAAAGCCGAACTCTCGGGCCAATGCATCAAATAAAGATCCAAATAAGACATCCCAAGATTCTTAAGAGAAACCCTAACCGAATTTTCAATCTTGTTAATAGAATTCATGGTACAGTAAATCTTGGAGGTCAAAAAAAGATCCTCTCTTTTTATTGAACCCTTAAAAAACTCAGATAAAGCTTCACCAACCTCAGCTTCATTCCCATATAAGTGTGCACAATCAATATGATGGTATCCAACAGATAAAGCTGTTTTAACTGCTTCAGCACAGAAATCACCACCACTTTGCCATGTTCCAAGCCCTATGGCAGGAATCTTAGCTCCTGTATTCAACAGGAAATAAGTCCCTGATGACCCAAATTTCCCTTTCATCCCTTTCATCCCTTATGTAAAAAACTAAAATCTCAGAGCTTTTGAATGAAATCTCAAATAAAGAAGGAATACCCAGATGATAAGATGAATCAGGAGTCTAATTGGAAGAGAAAAAGAAACAATTTAAGTGAAAAGATTAAGTTTTTTGAACCAAAGAAGTGCCTGCCAGGTGTTCGATGAAATGTCTGAAAGAGAGACAGCAACAATAGAGTGATCTTGATTGAAAATTAGTTACAGAGAGATGAAAAGACTGGATATGAATGATTGATAAGCTATACAAACAAAAAGAACGGAATGCAAAACGCCAAGAAAATGGATAATTGATCTCGATTGAAGCGAAAGATCCTTGGGAGAAAATGGGCTGTAAAGACAAATTGTGAAGTGAATGTGGCTGAAATTGGTGAAGAGGGGGAATATGGGTCAACAAGAACAGCCGACAGAGGAAGAAACGCCCAAAGTGTAAAACAAAACAGTTCGCTGTAAATGATAACTTAATCTAATTTAATCTAATTTAATCTCCCTTGAGGAGATAAAGTAGGGTATAAATAAATATATAAAAAAAGAGATAGAATCTTGATTCTTGATGGATAATACAATGACTACTAGCCCTATTCTATTCAGATCGTGTGTTTAAGTCTCATATATAGCGGTTTATCTTAAATTAAGTCGAAGGATCATCATTTTATTATAAAGTAAGGAAGAAGTTTATTGTAGAAACAAAAGAAATACGTAGAGTTAGAAAACCCTCTATTTTATATGCGAAATTTACTGGCAACTGGCGACGAAGAAAAAAAAGATTAATCATAGTGTTCAAGGACCTAGAAGGGGTTATCTGATTCTATATTTTTTTGGGTTCAAACCTCCCACTATATAGTAATTAATATATAATAAATGAAACGAGCTATGAGTGGTCAAGTTTCAAAAATCACTCACGGTCATGTTTGTACTCTAGGAATAAAGTTTCATACGAGACGAGTTTCGGCTCTCTTAAGTTAAACTAGTCAAACTCAAACTTAAACGTATTCGATTTGACCCGGTTGCAACTTAGATAAAAAGTTTTAAAGGATTAATCAATACAACATACCTCTTTCTTTAATTGTTCCGAGGCTATGTGTAGTGGGCATCGTTAGCCCCTATAACGCCCCAACACCTCCTGCCTCGGGACGCTATGAGGTCAAAATCTCGTAGAATCGTCACCACCATCGTGCCTCAATTCTCACCCCCCTAAAATCAAATATAGCCGTTACAACGGCTATATTTTTAATTTTAATTGATTTTTTTTCTCTTTTTTCCTCTATAAATACCAATCGTTTTATACAATTTAACCACACAGAAACTCTGATACTTCTTCTACTTCTTTTATATTTCTAAATCTTTTAAACTTTCTATCAATCATACTTAGCTAGACGTGTCGAAAGACCCCGTTACGAGTATTTTTTAGTTATTTTTAATGTTTCTTTATACATTTATATTAAAGTTCACTAACTTTTTTTTTGTATTTTCCTTTTTAGCAAACAATCAAGATAAGTTTGTCTTTTGGAGAAATATTCGAGCAAAGTTCTACGAGCAACTCGGGAGGGAGGAATACCGGCGTCATGACTCCATATCGGAAAAATAAACCGATATGAACTCAAAGAGCTAATTTATCAATATCATTTACGAGCATCTCTTTGGCGGTTGGGCGAGCAGCTTCGTTGTCCAACAATGCCCCCAAGCCCGACGAATGATTTATATGTAATGTATATCAGAAATTTTCAATCGGTCATTCAGATTATTTGATTATCCACCACTGAAATGTTTAGACTTACTTAGAAAAGACGATTTGTACATATTGTATTTAATAAAACATAATGAAATGAAAAAAATATATATATCCAATTCGAATAAGTATCAAATCTCTTAGTTATTCATACGACCACCCAAACTAAAAAAACAATCATAAAGGCTTGTTCTAGTGGTTATTAACAATGAGTGAAGTCTTAGGACCAAGAGGTCTCAAGTTCGATCCTTAAGCTGTCGGGTTATACTATCCCGGTTGTTTGCGAAGGTGGATTTTTTCTGAAATGAGCTCAACTTGTGTAAATACTCCTCGAGTTTTCTGAGAAATTCGTTGGTCATTAAAGAAAAGATAGGAGATCCGGGGAGACCCGGATTCGTTGGTATGGAGGCCAATGATAGGAGATCCGGGGAGACCCGGATTCGATCCTTGAGGCGACCGGGTTTTACCGTTAATTCGCCGTCGTGCCTACGGGCGGGCGGGTTAGCGGGTTTTCCCCCGGAACTGGAGTCACATGGACGCTTAAGGGCTCCGTACGGCTGAGTTGGGCCAGCTGACAGTTGGGTTTAGCCATTGGGTCACCCCGTACGAAGTACCTGGGTTTATTCTATTCGTTGGCCGTTCAAAAAAAAATTAAAGAAAAGATACTTAGTTAAAAAAAACAGAAAAAGATTCTGGGTCCACAATACGTATGATATGATGTATTGGGCAAGTTGCAAAATTGCCAAGCGTGTGTTGTGCATCTCACGCACAAAGAAGACAGCCATTTTTCATGGATTTTATTTTAGCAATTTGGACCAAAGAAAAGTCATAGAAGATGCGCGTTGGCTTCGATGGCGATTGGCGGCTTACTTTGCAGCCAACGATTATTAGTGCACCTATACATTTTGGTGGTGGTATATTTTGATTAGGTAAAGTCATTTCATATTTAAACTTTTAATTTGAAAAAAACTACCAAAACATAACATATGAAGAATGTTGAAGTAAATTGTTTAATTAAGATAAGAATAATAAGAAGTCATTTGAAAAAAACTACCAAAACATAACAAAGCTATCATGCTGTTTGTTTATAACGGATATCTCCCTCACGTGAGAATGTTACGTGTAAAACTGTTGATCGATTATGAGAAAGAAGAAGAACCAAAGAGAGGAAGAAAATCACTCAAATCATCGATGATTCTAATTGGGGATAAATCCCATTTAAGTACAGAATACAATTTGGCATTCCCTATTTTCATCTCCACCCTAAACTATTGACTAATTACCAAAAAGACCCCTACTCTAAATGTACCGTAACAGAGAAAACCGTGAGGGCATTTTGTCGTTTAAAAAAATATTTTATAGTTAATTACACAATTGGTCTATGTGGTTTATCGAAAGTAACATGATATGTACTAACATATTATTGTAACAACAATAAGTTCTAACTTTTTAATATGTCACAACGTGCGGTGCTATGCTAATATGCCGTCTACTTTTAACGGATATCTTCCTCATGTGAGGTTGGCTAACGATTAATGTCCAACAATCGAAAGCAACTCAAAGAAGGTTTTAAAGAAAACATTTTTTTTAAAAGACAAATATTCCATCACGTTTTTCTCACGCGAGTCTAAACTTTTCTTCGGCATCGGCTCAATCAATATGCTTTGGCTACTCAACACACGCGGTAGTATGGCTTAATGTTGTGGCATATTAAAAAGTTAGGATAGTACCTGGCGATGTGACATATTAAAAAGTTAGAAATAGAAATCAATATTGTTAGAATAGAAAGTTAGTACCTATCATGTTACTTCCGGTAAACCACAGGGACCAATTATGTAATTAACTAGAAAACATTTTTTTAAAAGACAATAATGCCCTCATGTTTTTCCCATGTGAGAAAGATATTCGTTAAAAACAAACGACGAGTTAGCTTTGTACCAGACATGATGACAAATTAAAAAGTTAGAACTCAATATTATTTCAAACAAAAGTTAGTACTTTATTCTATTACTTCCGATAAACCACAGAGACCAATTGTGTAATTAACTCTTAAAAATTCAATTAACTAAAATAAAACGGTAAATATATTTAGTGAAAATATTAAATAAAAGGGAGGTGATAGTTTTTTTAAGAAACGAATTACAAAATAAATATTTATATAAAAATCACATTTAAATAAACAAACGAATATTCATCTTTGAAAAGATGTCTCCTGCTTCACCTGAAACTGTAAAATAAGTCAATTTGCTATTATGATCTTGTTTAAATTATCGATTTGTTATAGTAATCTTGTTCTTTTTAAGAGCTCATTTTCACTTTAACACAAGGCCTTCAAAATCTCGTGAACGATCTTGATAGAGGTGATAAAACAAGCGACTTAGGGGTTGTTTTATAGTTGTTGACCCGATCCGGTCAGCTCGTTTGATTTGCACAAAACTGTGGCTGACTCAGTCTGCAACATCTTACTCAAGCACAAAATATGGCTGACCCAATCCATGATTTCCATTCTTATGACCAAGTCTACCAAGCGACGAAGATGAAAGGTTTACAAACAGGACCATACATATCAGGTTTAGATTAAATAAAGTAACTTGTTATGTATATTTAGATGAATACGGATTGATGACGTGAGTCCGGTCCGGCCAGACAGTTCAGGCTGTTCCTCACCAGGCCGAACCAAAGGCCCACTTCAACAACATACAATACATGCACGTAGGCCGTACGGCCTGCATGATCTTCAGAGACAGGTAATGATTGGCATATCATAAGCCAATCATGTGCCGTATTACCCAAAATGGGACTGTAGGCACTATAAATACCTACCATACCCGCCCATACCGTTAGCCGCCAGGAGCATTAATGGCGCATCAGACAAAGGTAAGACACTATAAATACCCTCCAACCACTTGGGGGGAGGACACTTAATCCCTTCGGACTACAACTAGCTCCGACACTCAAACATCTCTCACGACCGCACGGCTGAGTAGATCTCCCACTATCCCACATTCACATCCCATACGCACGAGGGTAGACTTGGGATGGCTGTGATGCTCCTGTCAGTCCCAGTCTGAGTAGGAGGACAAATCTCCCTCCCATGTGCTAACTCTTCCTTCGTGTCAGGTATCAAGAGACAGTCCACCGAAGCAGTCAAGGTGCTCCAGGCCGGAGCGGCTTGCCCCACTACCTTTCCTCCAGAAGCGCATCGCCCTACCGGACCGGTCCAACCCTGATAACCCGTTCGGCCGGGAACGACCGTTTCTACACGGATTAATTAAACACCCGTTGATGTTATTTGTTATTTGTATAAATTTCATAATACTAAAAATATTAACAATAGTCTATAACTAAAACTATAAGTCTATAAGTAAGCACAAATTATTGAAGCCATATGAGATAAATCTTTTTATGTTTTTGCTTCTTTTACGTTATTGTTTTTAGTCGATTCATGTCTACTATCTGTCTATTATGGCTCGTCTTGAGATCTCAAATGTGTTTGGTCGGGGTGTTAACACGAAACGTCATGAGCACGACACAAATAATCAGGTTTGAATTGTAATATCTATCATGTTTAACAAAATGGTCGTTTTTTGGTTGGCCTATCTTAGTCATTGGCGAAGCTTAGTGGAGGGGCGGGAGGCGACCGCTCCTCCAGTTTTTTCGTCCAGTACTATTAATTTTTATGATTTTGTCAAAATGTCCCTTTAAGTTATCGCTCCGTGACTTATCATCATCGTAAAATTATAAGTCAAGTCCGCCACTAATCTTAGCAGTTTAACTAAACTAAAGAGGTCGATCAACCAATCTATTAACTAAATAGTTTGACTTTCCAATCCATTTACAACACGTTTAATTCATTTGTTGCAACTCACTAACTTGATTACAACACGTGTCTATCAAAAAATCAAAAAATTTAAGAATTTATGAAGACGGTTGTGCATTTTTTAACGGGTAAATCACATCCCATTATTCACCATTCCCAATTATTAAACTTGGGTATCACTAAAAAGAACATTGCCTCTTACCACTAGGCAATAACTGAAGTGGCAAAAAACACCAAGGCGGTTCTCAAGTGGCTCGGCGTTGCTAACGTGCGAAGTACAAATTGCGCCATAAAAACGCCATATTGTGCCAATCGCTCATGTGTTCGCGCGTATATGCGGGTACAAGTTGGGGGTGAAGACGGTTGTGCATAAACCGCAACCTATTAATTGACACACCTAACCATGATTAGGTTATTCGTAATGGGGCGTTTTTGGGCTCCATAACGCCCCATAACGCCCCTTATAACGCCCCGCCCCACTACGCTTAGGCGTTATGGGGCGTTATGGACGAAAAAAATTTCTTGGGCGTTAGTCAGGTAACGCCGAGAGAGGGGAGAAATCAAATGATTGTGGGGCGTTATGGGGGCATTATCCACTACACCATAAAGCTCCATAAAACCCATTGTCCAGTCACCGTCCACATGGCGGATAATGCCCCATTCGGGGCCTTATGGGGCCTTATCCATTACGGGTAGCCTTAGGACCCATGATAAACCACCTAAAGACATAAAGGCATTCTAACTGGACACCCATAAAAAATTTATTTCAACACCCACCCCTATACGCACCCCCCCCCCCCCCTATTGGGCTATATGGGGTGTATATAAAAAAGACAACTCCCAATACGAGGGTGTATTGGTCAATATGGGGTGTATTACCTCCCGATACCGCGGGAGAGGGGGGGCGGGGGGGGGGGGGGTGGGGTTGAGCATACGGGGGCGTATAGCACTAAATTTTATCTCAGATTGGGATTGTCTTTTTTTATACA
This sequence comes from Deinandra increscens subsp. villosa, assembly GCA_039602395.1. NCBI lineage: Eukaryota > Viridiplantae > Streptophyta > Magnoliopsida > Asterales > Asteraceae > Deinandra > Deinandra increscens. The sequence goes on along the minus strand of JBCNJP010000008.1, from coordinate 66,111,614 downwards.
CTCCGTATAGTCCAATACGAAACGTATAAAGGTGTCTCAATAGAAGGTCCCAACACATATCCTTAAAGGTCTTGAGTATATCCAACCTTTTTGTTTGTTAGCAATTTGGTTCTTTCCAATTTTGGCTATTTTTATTCAGGCACGCAACTTTCATCAAAGTTAGTTCACAAGTATTGTATTAGGCCAACATTAGTGTTTCATTATACAATATATATGGTTAATATAAGAAAGGAAATGACAAAATCGACTTGTCTAATGATCAAACCCACTCTTATCTTAACTTATTTTAACCTAAACCCATTTTAAACATGGCTTTTCTTAAAACTGGTCTCTAACACTCAAAACCATATGCAATAGAAGTAGTGATGAAAGAAAATGGCTCGAATTGGAACTGCTTTTAAAGCCGACTTGACCCGCTCCATCAAACAAGTTTAAGGACAGACCGGTTACAACCTGATTCAAACCGCTGGCTTAATCCTCATGCAAACCGGTTCTAACATGAACTGGTTAAGCAAATTGGTTTTAAAACCGTAGACGTAAAAATAATAGACACCTTATATAGTTGTTGTAGGGCAGTTAGGATTGCTTTTTAGCCGTTTTTTGTTCTATTTATCATTTCCCCAAATATGTCAAGAAAATAAATATTTGAGGTTTTGGTTAAATCACTACACTAAAAAACGCTCTCTACTTTCTTAAATCTCAAAAACGTTTATTTTTCTTTTAAACGTTCCAAAAATCTATCAATAAGCTACATCAAGCGGCCAATCTTCTATTGATGTTAGTGCCTCTTCAAGCGACGCCTTTAAGTTATTCGTACAAAGAGGAACCAAGAATTTGGGTAAATTAAATTTAAATTAAATTTGTGTAATGGTGAGGAGTCAGAACAAGGGTGGTGCAAGTTGTGTAGTAATTTCTTTCTTTGGTTAAATAAAATAAGTAATAATGACATTATCCACATAAGGTCCAGTATCCATCTGTAAAAGAGTTCCAACTAAAAAGATTGGACATACTTCACAATTACAAATCACTACAATGAACATACTCCACAAACCCTTGTTCAGAAGGTTTAAAGTCTTTAAGACTCCATTAAAACAGAGAAAAAAGCTTCAATATATGCTATATTCTCAAGGGTTCCATCTCCTTCTGAATCAACTACTTGTTAGAACAATATTCTTCTCAACGAATCGCATGGTATTGTATGATCCCACGCTTCGGTGGCAACTTCCTCAAGACAAAGAGAACTAGAGAAGATGGTAGTATCTCCACCAACTGTTGTGTAAAAATAAATAGATTAAAGATGCAGCAAGATTGCAATTGTTCGACTGCCAATGGGGGGTGTAAACGAGCCCAGCCCGCTCTAAGTTACTTATTCATAAGAAGATTGAATTAATAATTCATTCAACCGATCTTTAACAAGCTCGAGCCTATATGGGAGCTCGTTTAATAAATGAGCCCAAGCATCATATACCAAGTTTAACTAGGCTCACGAGCTTATTATTTATAGAGCATTAAAAAATTTAATTAATATAATAAATATTATATTTATTAGGAAAAATGGATTTTAATAATACAAGGTTTACCTTGTTGGCGGATAATAATACGAGTTTTGAAATTTTCTCATAATAATACAAGTTTTGTGGGTATTGGATTCTAATGATACTCGTTAGTTTTATACTAACGGTGTTAGTTTGTTGCTTACGTGGCACGTGACGTGGACAGTTTTCCTCCTACGTGGCACCTGCCACGTAGGCAACAGACTAACACCGTTAGTAAAAAACTAACGGTGTATCATTAGAATCCTCCACAAAACTCGTATTATTGTGAGGAAATTTCAAAACTCGTATTATTATCCGTCAACAAGGTAAAACTTGTATTATTGAAATCCATTTTTCCTATTTATTATTATATATATAAATGACATATTTACTAAATAATATTTATCATGTTCTATTTATATAAATAATTATTTATGTGCATAAACTAAATAATTAAAATTAATCAATTATAAACGAGTCAAGCCTGAGTGGAGCTTGAACTTGATAAATTATTCACAAGCCAAGTTCGAGCTTTAGATATAGAGCTCAAAACGAGATGAGCTCGGGCACGGTTCGAACTTCATATGGAATATAAGAAAAAAATTCAAGATCAAGTGAAAAAGCTTACCAAGTAGTATATAAAGTTTAGAACAGGATGTTCCAGTATGTCTAGGTTGGCAGCTTTGTTGAATGCATTAAAGCACATCTAAAAGATAAAGATTGAAACTTTAGTTATGTGGCTCATAATTTACTGATCTTTATGATCAGAACAGATGAAAGGCTGATGGCCTGTAAGAATTAAAATGACAAAAAAGCCCTCACCATGATACATCTCACAAGGAAACATGCAAAGCAGATTGTTGTAACCCAGCCAACCTGAAACAAATAAATAAATAAATAATAAATATAGATTTATTGGATTTTAATAATCCTAGTCTTGCCCGTTTGGCCGATAATAATCCCAATTACGAAAATTCCCCACAATAATCCCATTTTTTAAGGTCTTGGATTATAATGAACCGCCATTATAAATACCCTACTTTCCACCTCTAATCCTTAGATAGAACTTAGAAGGGGTCATAATTAACAAACTGTAATACACACACACATACTTCATGTAACTTCTTTCGTCGGCCTTTGGATTCCACAGGAAACCGTTTCAACATTAGAAATAGCCTGCATAAACATGTGAAGAATGATGATTCAACTCATAAAGATAAAAAAAGAATTACTTTATTATTGCACATTCTCTTTTTCTTTAACTTTTCTCACCAAAGTATATTTCTTGCAGGAAGAAAAAATATCCCCACAAAAATAAGTGGTTAAAAATATAAAAAAAGTACCTTCCTCCATAAAGAAGAAAGCCCAAGGCTGCACATAAAGAGACCCCTGAAAAAGTAATGTGAGAAAATTTAGCAAAGAAAAGCATTTCCTACGGTAAAAAGAAACATTCAACCAGAATTTTAAGACAAGACCTGCAAAGAAAACCTTTGAGAGAATCACCAAGATATGGATAGGCTTCCACCAGATTATCAACCACAGAATAATCTGTAAAGAAATTATAGGACTTCAGTTAACCACTTTACTCTAATTTTAATACAAATATATGCACACATGACACCATACATTTTTATGGCCTATGACCAATGGAAGATGGATTTCAACCTAAGACCTCTACTAGAGAGGTAGGTGTGACTTTTGTTGGGGCTTTGTAGCTTGACTTGTACTTCACTTAGATTGCCTTTAGTCGTAGATGTAGATGCTAGCTTCTTTCCAGGTTTGCCTTTAGTCTTAAGGTGAATTTAGTCTTATCTACTTTAGTCTTGGAGACTTTGGTGCCATGGTATTCCTTATATCTGCTTATGAGATGGATTTGTACGCCTTATTGTTCGTTTATCTATTGTTGCTACGTGCTACTTGATACATGTTTCTTGATTGTTTTATATATGTTGCATACTTTAGCCTTGGGGACTTTTATGCCTGCTGCTCTTTCTAGCTACTTATGGCATGGACTTTTATGCCTTACTTGCTCTTTTCTATGCTTCTAATACTTGTTTCTTTTGTACATTTTCTAAGTCGAGGGCCTCTCTGGGTGCAGTCTCTTACTCTCTTTATTGAGTAGCATTTTTTAATAAATTGCATATAGTAACTCGTTACTACACAATTCTAGACTTGGATATAAAATTTTCACTGCATTCATATATAATAGACATTTAAAAATGTAAATGTAACAAAATAATACCGTACCAAAGTTTTAATTGTCATAAGTTAACAAGACTTTTACCTGAATCACATAAACAATTCCATTGATTGCAAAGAAACCTGGCCGGAGACCATCAGTTGAGACGGCCCTTGCCTGTCAAACATTCAGGATTTTACTTGCCAATAAACACAAAAACTAAAAATAAATTAAAAAACAAACAAAGAAGATGATGGAATTAAACCTGGTAGTAAATTTCTGCCCAAAACAAAACCAAGAGAGCATAGGTAGTAAAAAACACAAGACTTGGCATATCAAGCAACATGTGCCGTGCAATCTGATAAAAAAATCATATTCAAGCAAAACGGTCAACACAATTGATAATAATCAGCCAAACAAGAGTGTCCAGGTGGCAAACTTGGACGGGTCAAATGCGCTAGGTAATGGGTTAAAAACTGGTAAACTTGGTATGGGTTGGGATTGAAATTTGACTTGAGATACATTTCACCAAAACAATTAAATTTTGTATAAATAACTAGCATTTTAAAAATGGTTACAGTTCACATAACTGCAATATTAATCAAGTTTTGTATAATGAGAGTTAAGAGGTTGTATGTAGCTATGCAATCGATTTATGGATGGAATCAGGTATCCTGTATTTAGAGACAAAAGTATTCGGTTATTGGAGAAAAATCAATTACTTCTAATGTCGAATCAGGATCAACTAGGACAGAAATCAAGCATGACCATTTGACCCGTTAAAGCTAAAACATAACCCAAATCGACCCGTAACTAGGTGGAAATTGCCATTTCTACATATAAATTATTAACTTGAAAATATTCCTAACCTCTGGTGTCAACTGTTCGATATCACGGCGGAAAACAAATATCAGACACCTAGCTGCAATAGTAACATGTTTTAAAGTTTAGTATTAAAACAGTTCACAAAATGCAGTTTTAATAAAAATAAAAAATAAACTGAAATATACAGATTACAAACCCCCATTAACCAGAAAATTGAGGAAATGAAAGACCTTCTGGGTAGTCCAACCATACTCTGGCACTCTTTGTTGTATCCTAATTAATTGTACCTGCAATAATCAAATATCATCCATGATCATTAAATGTACCACAGATGCAAGATGTTCCACCATGAACTTTAAGCTTGAATTTCAGCCTGCCGTTCTGTTTTATTTAAGACGTGTTTGGATGCGCGTTTTCAGATAATTATTGTGATTTAATGAAGTTGTTAAATAATTTTACAGTTATGGTCAGGACTTAAGTCATAGATTAGTCACGTACTTAGATTGGTTGTCTGTTTTAAAATTATACTCAATAACCATACTTTTTTGAAATGGGATAGTTTGGTTATTTTGTGGACAGGCAGTATTGCCAGAAAAAAAAGATGACATGGTAATCTAACTCATTAAGAAAATAGGCTAGTTTGGTAATTAGACTTTTTTGAGGGTTGATGATTTATGAATATGTTTTTTTAGGATTATAATACCATAAGAAAACCAACATAGTTTCTAATTTTACACAAAAAGTCCCTCAGCAGTATCTTAATGTTTCTGAACTTGTTCAAATAGATATGCTTGTGAAAATGTTTTACAAACTTTCACTAGTAACAAACTCATTACCTATCTGGCTTGTGGAAGCTATGTAGACAACTTTTTGGTGATGTTGAACACCGACCATCAATTTTAACCGCTTTAAATACAAACGCTTATCATTTTATATAATAAAAAAAGATTGTCCATGTCAGCATTTTCTTTTAAACACTTGGGATCCATCTTGATTTTTGACCCGTTTAAAATGTAAAAAGTTTTTTTTTTTTTCTCAATTTCTTAAGTACATGTATTCTAAACAAGTTCAGGGATTTTAATATATCAAAACTGGGTTGAGAGACCTTTTCATACAAAATAAGTATGTTGCTTTTTTTATGGTAGTAACCCTTTTCCTAATATACAAGTTCTCTAATTAAATGATAATAAACCACCTCGTCAAAACAAAAAGCACCATGTAAGCAAGAAACCTATGAAATCCTATAATTACCGAAAGTATAATCACCAAGAACAGAGGTTATTAAGTATAATTACCAACCAAGTGGCATTTAGCCCAATCGTAATATTAGAAGTAGATTGGATGGGTGTGTGAGCTACCGTTAAAGAAGTATGATACCAAAACCGACCACCGATTTTAAGTCCATTTCTGTTCTATCCTATGATAAGTTTTGCAAAACAAATACTAAAAATTGACTATCTGTAACTACAAATCACAATACTCAATGTAAACTCAAATCCAAACACCCCTTAAAACATAAATTCCCCAATAAAAATTGAAATCCTGCTACCAATCTATCAGCTATTCATATCTTAAAGCAGTTTCAAAATTCAAATCATCAATACGAGTAGCACATAACACATAACTACAATATTAAATCCAATTTCATCACAAACAAACAGAATTTACTAGTTCCAATTTCGAGTGGACAAACCCTAGAAACAGAGGAACATCAATTCAGATCAAATTCCACCTCTACAAAGCATTCTACACAATCAAAACTTCAAAACTCAAAGATCACGCAAATTAACCGCAAACTCACCAGCGCGACGACCGAAACGACGCCGTACAGACCAGCAAGAACATGAAAAATCCGATCTTGCCAAACAGGGGATTGGTTTAACAAATCCCACAAATTATACGAGTCTTTGAGCGCGTACATCATCACCGAACCTTCAGCCGGGTCCAAATCGGCCGCACTCATCGCCGGAAATCCGGTAATTGAACGGCCGGACGGCGAGGACGATGTGGAACGATGGAGATGGGTCTTGAAGCGGATCGAATTGAGCTAGTTTGAGTGGGAATGAAATCCGATAAATTGGGGATTTGTACGTAAAGGGGAAGTGGGGATTCGTGGAATTGGAAGTTGAAAACGGCCGGCAAACGTAGGATCGAAGGGATGAGATCCGGGGGAATGTGACGGAAATATAGGGATTGGGGGTTTAGATGACACGGAATGTAGAAAAGTGTAGAAAAGTGGGGACTAAAACAATGTTAATAGAATGATTGAAAGAAATAAATTTGAGATAGAAATGTTTATTTATGATGATTAAAGTTATAAATCCGATTTAAAAAGCTGTTATGTTGTTTATACATACACTATTCAGAAAGTAGTCTGGAATTTAGGACTGAAAAATTCTGATACGATTCAGAAAGTAGTCTGGAATTTAGGGTTGAAAAATTCTGATACGGACATGTTAACACGACACGATATAATACGAAGTTAAACAAGTTTGAGTTTAAGTTAAACATGTTTCGTGTCATAAACAGGTCGACACATTTATAAGACGATTAAAATCGTGTCTAAACAGCTTTCATATTGTCTAACATGTTTATGTGTAAAATATATAAAAGGTTTTTTCTTCTTTTAATTCACTTTGCAAATTCTTATAAAGCTTTTTTGTTTATGCATATGTTGCTGGTTGCTGGGCTTCAGAAATGCTTTGCTGGGCTTAGGAGACTTGCTGGGCTTTGCTGCTGCTGGGCTTCGCTGGACTTAAGGGGCTTTGGAGCTGGAGCGGAGCTGTTGATATAAAGTGTATCCGTCTCTTTGTTTAGGGTTAGAGAGATTTGTTGTAACAGCTGGAGAACTGTTGAGTGTGTTAGGGTTTTCGCTGTTCTGTTCGTCTCTCCGTCTTGTGAGATCTGCAGTTCATCGATTGATGAACTGATAATCTCGATCGTTCCAGTTTTCTTAGGTTTTCTGTTTCGTTTTGTAAATTTGACATGGTATCAAAGCCGGCGTGCTCTTGATCCGAGTCTGTTCCGTCTTCTTTTCAATCTTCTGTTAGGGTTCTGGTTGTGTCTCGAAGGTTATCGTCTGGTGACCACCGCCTCGTGTCTCCGACGTTGGTTCAGGCCACCGTTTCTGTCAGCTGTGTTTCGGAGGTGTAATCGGTCTGATTACGGTGTTGTGACTCCGTACGGTACAAAAACCACCTGTTAGTCACTGGTATCGACGGTTGTAGTCACCTCACCGTCGTTAAGATCTTGATCTACGGCGAGAATAGGTTTTGTGTGTTAAACGTTGAAGGCCTTTGAAGCACTACGTGGAGGAGCACGGGTTGAAAAGAATCGTGACAGGTTCTAAAAGATCGTGAAGAGGAATTGAAGCTGTGCTGGTCGCCGCTTCTGTAACCCTAAGTGAAGGTTACAGAAAACGATCTGGAAACCCTAACTTGGGGATTCATCTCGGTGAGATCTTTCCTTACTTTACGTTTACTGTTTTTTCTTACTGTAGTGTAAATAACAGTACCGGACTGTTGATACCGATTGCATGTTGTACAGGGAGAGACATCCCCTGTCTTTTGTGTTTAGATCTGTGTAGCGGTTGTTTTTTTGTGTGATTGCTGTTTGTTTTTTGTGCTATTATGGCTGATGGTGATGGTCAGCATGTTCCTGAGACTCTTGTTAGTAAATTGGATGCTAGCAATCCATTATATCTACATGCTAGTGATTCAAGCACTCTAACTGTTGTTAGTATTAAACTAAAAGGAACAGAAAACTATACAGTGTGGTCTAATGCAATGAAATTAGCACTTCAGGTTAAAAATAAACTTGGTTTCATTGATGGTTCGTGTGAAAAATCTACAGATAATGAAGTTCTTTCTAGACAGTGGGATAGATGTAACTCTGTTGTTCTTACTTGGATCTTGAATTCTGTTAGTGAAGAATTGTATCTAGGTCAAGTTTACTCTAGTTTGGCCTCTGAAATTTGGAAAGATTTAAAAGAGACGTATGATAAAACTGATGGGTCTGTGTTATTCAATTTGTATCAAAAAATTAACAACTGTACTCAAAATGGATCTTCTATGTCTGAGTATTACCACAAATTGAATATCTTGTGGAAACAGTTTGATCAAATGGTCCAATTACCTACTTGTATATGTGAAGCCCATTCTAAGTTTAATGACTTTAATCATGGTATAAAGCTGATGCAGTTTCTGGTGGGTCTTGATAATGTGTACCAACCTGTGAGAACTAGTTTGTTGATTCAAGATCCTCTTCCAACTCTTAAATCTGCTTTTGGAACTTTATGTAGAGAAGAATCTCACAGGAATGCTAGTGATCTCAAACCACAACATCAAAACTCTGTTTTTATTTCTAGATCAAATCAATTTTCTGATAATAGAAGAAGATTATCTAGGGGTCCAAATCCGAGTCTGAAATGTACTAAATGTAACAAATTGGGACATACTGTTGATAGGTGTTATGAGGTCATAGGATATCCTGCTTGGTTCAGGTCTAGACAACCAAGTAGTGGGAAATCTAACAATGTGAATGTGGATAAAACTGAAATTCCTTCTACTGTTTCTAGTCTTACACCAGATCAGATTTCAAGGTTGTTAACCTTGATAAATGAAAACACTGCTGGTGACTCAAATTGTGCTCATATAGGAGGTATGTATAATAGTGGTGTTTCCTCTAGTGTGTTTAACAAGCCTGTTTATAATTTTGTAAGTTCAAATTGTGAACATAAAGATTCTGGTTGGATCATTGATTCAGGGGCAAATCAACATATGCTAATGAGTGATAAATATTTGTTAAATGAGATAGATGTAAAGAATTACAATATCATTGTAAAACATCCTAATGGAACAAATGCTAAAGTTACCAAAATTGGAAATTTGAAATTATGTGATGAAATTATTCTAACTGATGTTTTCATAGTCCCAGAATACTCTGTGAACCTCCTATCTGTTCATAAACTTGCAAAAGATAATAAGTTGAGAGTTGTATTTGATGAACACAACTGCTATGTTCAGGATTGGTTGGGCAAGAAAAACCTGGTGACTGGTAGTCAAATTGATGGTCTGTACATGTGTGGTGATACAACTGTGTGTGATAAGGTGTGTTATAATAGTGTCCTATCCTTAAATTTGTGGCATGCTAGGCTAGGACATCCTTCTGAGCAAGTGTTAAAAGTGTTAAAAGATAGTTTGAAACTGAAGTGTTTAAGGTCTGATTTACCGTGTGAAGTTTGTCACAAAGCTAAACAACATAGAAGTCTGTTTCCTTTAAGTGAGCATACATCCAAACAGCTGGGTGAACTTGTACATCTTGATGTGTGGGGACCCTATAGGGTGTCTAGTACAGAAGGTTTTAAGTATTTTCTAACTGTTGTGGATGATTATAGTAGAGCTGTTTGGATTTATCTCTTAAAAGGGAAAGAAGAAGTGTTTGAAAACATAGAAGCTTTTGTGTATTTTCTGAAGAATCAGTTTAAAAAAAGTGTCAAAGTGGTTAGAAGTGATAATGGTTCTGAGTTTGTTAATAATAACATGAAAGTTTTTTGTAAAACAATGGGAATAAGTCATCAGACTTCTTGTGCTTACACTCCACAACAAAATGGTGTTGTGGAGAGAAAGCATAGACATTTGCTGAATGTGTCTAGAGCCTTGTTGTTTCAAAGTGGTTTACCTTTGAGAATGTGGACTGAATGTGTCTTAACTGCTTCTTATCTTATAAACAGGACTCCTTCTTCGGTTCTAAATGGTAGGTCTCCCTATGAATTAGTGTATGGATTTAAACCCTCTCTTAACCATCTTAGAGTTTTTGGTTGTCTATGTTTTAGCACAATTTTAAATGATAAAGATAAATTTTCTAGCTTGCTGATAAGTGTGTTCTGTTGGGATATTCCAACCAGAAAAAGGGTACAAACTTTGGAGTCTTGAAAAAAATAAAGTAATTTTTTCAAGGGATGTTAAGTTTTATGAAGATATATTTCCTTTTAAACTTGATAAAACAGATACTGTACTTGAGTCGAGTGCTAAAACAAAATACAACAATTTAAATTTCTTTGATTTTTTTGACAATCAAGAATCTAATGATGGAAAAATTCCCGATGATGAAGGGAGGGTAGAAACTGACACTTCTAGTGGTGACCCTCAAGTAGTTTCTGGTTCTGAATCTGCTGAGCAGACTGCTCCTGGTGGTAGGGAATCAGATTCTAACTGTGAGAGTCCTAGCAGTGAACATGTTGACAAAATGCCTGTCCAGTCTGAGGGTATCTTATTATCTGACAACTGTCCAACTTCTTCAAAGAGACCTACCAGAAACCATGTTATGCCTGTGAAACTTAAGGATTTTGTTCTTGATGGTAAAGTAAAATATGGTTTTGAAAAAGTTGTTTATTACTCTAAGCTATCTGCTGATGTTATGTGTTATTCTGTGAATTTGAATAAACATGTTGAACCTACAAGTTATAGACAAGCGTCCACAAATCCTCAATGGGTACAAGCCATGAATGATGAAATGGAGGCACTTCATAGGAATAATACTTGGGTGTTAGTGGACCTTCCTAAGGATAGAAAGACTATAGGCTGTAAATGGGTGTTTAAAGTTAAGTATAAGTCTAACGGAGAGGTAGAAAGGTATAAAGCACGGTTAGTTGCGAAAGGATATTCTCAAAAAGAGGGAATAGACTTTGAAGAAACTTTTTCACCGGTGGTAAAAATGGTCACTATTAGGTGTGTTCTTGCGATAGCTACTAACTTTGATTGGCCTTTAGCTCAACTTGACATAAATAATGCTTTTCTTTATGGATACTTAAATGAAGATGTCTATATGTCTTTGCCGGAAGGTTATTATTCTAAAAATGAGACAAAGGTGTGTAAGTTAGTAAAATCTTTGTATGGCTTAAAACAAGCCCCTCGTATGTGGAATGAGAGGCTTGTGTCTGTTTTACTAAAAGGTGGATTTGTGCAAAGTGTCTGTGATTATTCCTTGTTTGTTAAAAAGATGGGTTCGTCAATTGTTATTTTATTAGTATATGTAGATGATATCATTATAACAGGAAATGAAAATTCTGAAATTAGTAATGTAAAACATATTCTTGAACAAGAGTTTAGAATAAAAGATTTAGGAGAGCTGAAATTTTTCTTAGGTAGAGAGGTCATTAAGTTATCCAAAGGTGTGTGTCTTACTTAAAGGAAGTATTGTATGGAGTTGCTTACTGAGTTTGGTTTATCTGGTGCTAAACCAGTTAATACACCGATTGAACAAAACTATGTTCTTGCATCTGGTCTTAAAACTGAGTCGGATAATTCTGTGAATGTTACAGAATTTCAAAAACTGATAGGTAAATTGATATATTTGTCTCATACGAGACCTGATATCAGTTATTCTGTACAATATTTGAGTCAATATATGCATAAACCGAATAAATTTCATCTAAGTATTGCTCTAAGGTTGTTAAGATATTTGAAGAAAAATCCTGGTCAGGGTATTTTGTTCAAAAAAAGTGAAGCATTAAATCTGCAAGTATACTCCGACTCGGATTGGGCTAAATGCTTAGAAACAAGGAGGTCTGTAACGGGTTTTTGTGTCTTTCTTGGAAACTGTCTTGTGTCTTGGAAGAGTAAAAAACAAAATACTGTTTCGAGATCCTCTGCTGAAGCAGAGTACAGAGCCATGTGCTCTGCTACAAGTGAGGCTATATGGCTGGATAATTTGTTAAGAGAGTTAAATGTCTTTGTTAATAAGCCTGTTCCTTTATTTTGTGATAACAATGCTGCGATTTCTATCGCAGCGAATCCTGTATTTCATGATAAGACAAAGCATTTTGAAGTGGATTTGTTTTTCTTAAGGGAAAAGATTTCTAGGGGTTTTTTTAAAACCTGTTCTATTTCTTCTGAAAACCAACTGGCTGATATGTTTACAAAGGGTTTACTTGTAAACTTGCATGCAGATATGTGTAAAAGATTGAATTTATTTGATGAATTTGCTATTTGAATCAAGGGGGGGGGGGGGGTGTAAAAAATATAAAAGGTTTTTCTTCTTTTAATTCATTTTGCAAATTCTTATAAAGCTTTTTTGTTTATGCATATGTTGCTGGTTGCTAGGCTTCGAAAATGCTTTGCTGGGCTTAGGAGACTTGCTGGGCTTTGCTGCTGCTGGGCTTCGCTGGACTTAAGGGGCTTTGGAGCTGGAGCGGAGCTGTTGATATAAAGTGTATCCGTCTCTTTGTTTAGGGTTAGAGAGATTTGTTGTAACGGCTGGAGAACTGTTGAGTGTGTTAGGGTTTTCGCTGTTCTGTTCGTCTCTCCGTCTTGTGAGATTTGCAGTTCATCGATTGATGAACTGATAATCTCGATCGTTCCAGTTTTCTTGGTTGTTTTCTGTTTCGGTTTGTAAATTTGACATTATGACACGATTAAACGCGTTTATATTCTTAATAAAACAATTTAATATTTAAATACATAGTAAAAGTCAAAATCCTTTTATAATTTGAGAGTTCCAACTTAACCTTACGACTTTCATCGTTGTAGCAACTTTGACAACTCTAATTCTTAAAATTCGTCAACTCTTTCCATTTTATATTTTTTAGTTTATTTTTGGTTTTCATTCTCAAGATATTAATCGTGTCTACATAGGCCGTGTCGTGTAACACGTTCATAAATAGGTCTATGTTCATGTTTGAAGAAAATGACACCTTTAGTTAATCATGTCGTATTCGTGTCTGACTTAGTTTTCATTCTCAAGACATGTTTAGCCAGCTCTAGTCTGGATGGATGGGTTGAAACATAACCGAAAACGTGAAAGCATGGAGCTATTAGTGTAAAATTGGAAGGGTTGAAACCATAAAGCCTAAGATGGGGAGTCGGGTTGGTGGTGGCACTTTAGCCGAGGAACCGAGAAGTCGAGAGAGGGAAGCCGCATCCACCCTCTACACCTTTATTGGTTTTTAGAACGATCACACTGATTTACTTTTAAATGTATCTATGATGTGAGTTGAAATTTTATTATTTAGGAGACACACTAGTAGTTCAAAGAAATCTTATATATTTTTTTGTTTTGTTTACAAAAGATGTGAACATCTCGCTTAAACTATTAATGGTGCATCTGGGAGCATTGATCATAGATGAGGTGATAACTTTATAGTTAAACATGTTTGGTGGAGCAATACAAAGACCGATAACTTTTTAAAAGTGTTAACTAGGGCGAACAAAAACAAACTTTGAGCTTCTTGGCCAAATCCTCATTATCTTGTATCTCGTCCAAAGGAAATGTAGTGAGATATAAGAAATGTCTCATCTCAAATATCATAGACCTGAGTTTTACACGGATTGGTTATGAATGAAAGAAAAATTATATGATGAAACACGCCTAAATAGGAGAAATCCATGATAAGTTTTCACTTACATAATCAAAATGGTATTGTCACACATCTAAATTATATTATTATAGAGGAAAATGAATATGGTATTGTCACGCACCTAAATTGAGTGTAAAACCAATAAAAAATAGTTGATTTTGACAAAAACCTAGTAAAAGTTGATTTAAGCCAATATCCAAAATCATACAATCTTATTTGCTTTTCAAAATCAAATGTATAATTAATTTCCTTTTAAAACTTAGATATGCTATTAGTCAAAACGACGTTTTTTAATTGGTTTCACACCTAACTTAGGTGCGTAACAGATATTCACGTTTCCACATATTATAAATGGACATAACAAAGTTTTCATCAGAGACTGATGTAACATAATAACAGAGTTCAACAAGCACATTACAATAAAACCTTCAATCTTCCAGCATTTAGTCCCTAACATTCAGTACTAAACAGAAAACCACAAGTAACTCAAAAGTATCACAAACATTACTTAATCCTTTGTGGTCCTACGCCACGAGTGTTCACGGGCCCCATCTTGGTCCACGATCTTGATCACAAAATTCTGAGGAGCCACCACGAGCCTGGACCGTATTTCCTCAATGCACTGGTCAGCAAGCTTGATCGCTTCGTCAACAGTCATGTCCGCGTGATAGTGGCGGTCCATCATGGACAGGGCAAAGTATGACCCGTAGCCAAACGCTGCCTTGTCAACTTTGTGCAGGGTTGCAATGTAGTCAATGAAGTATAGAGACGGACCCGTTTCTTTGTCGTAGCCCGCAAGCACAATGTTGACCATATACGGATTCTGCAAATTTATTTAATTCACATGAAAAAGATTCTTCTTATATATGGATCAAAATATCAAATAATTAGATAGTCACTTTCATACAAGTCACAACAAAACTGATTAGTTGGGACTTGAAACTTAACTAAGATTTTATCTATTTACCCTTTCTTTTAGCCTAATTCAAGAGGCTTTCAAATGTCTCCTTTCACAAAAAATGACCTTTCTGGTCATTTTATCTCTTATTTTCTTTAAACCATTTGAATTTATAATATATAATGTGATCAGTTCCATTTTTTTAACAACAGTTCCTAGATTTTCTAGGTTAACTTTTTGTTAACTGCTAGATGTTACCTGACCTATCCTACTCCACCTAATCTATTCTACACCAAACTAAATTACACCAACTAGCCAGAGGCGGGGCTCGAACCCTTGACCTCAAGGGAGCTTCACCACTCTTAACACCTAGTGGCTTTAACATTGGACCCCACCAGCCACCTGCTCAGTTCTATTACAACTTATTATTTGATTCTGATTGTTCGGTTTCAGACCACACATCCAAATACTCACCCTGGTATGACAATGCATCTTGGAATTACAGACAAAGCAGCAAGAAACGCTTAAAACATTTTTACCAAAATGATAAGTTCAAGTGCTGCCACATAGAAACATATGGATGCTTTGCAGCATTAAGAATAATATGTGATTTCTTCACTACAGCTAAAGAAGAAAATAAGATAGAACAGGCCTGATAGCTAACTGAGACAAGCCGTCATAGCATATAAGTCGGGTTATAGAACTTTTGACCTGTGCAGCCCTATTCACTTTTAGCTACTTTCTAACATTTTACTTTTTGTAACTGTTTGGCCAGTTATGAACAACCTGAATTGCCACGTTCTCATACAGCTGGGTTTGGAATTGTCATCTCTAGTCAACCGCTTATAACAGCAATCAACTGTTTCATATTGATGTTCGTTCCCAACTGTTTCATGGTGATGTTCGTTCCCATCTACTGCTAAAGCGAATGTCATTTTTCTAGATGTTAAACATTTTGTAAGAAACTAAGGTAGCATAGATAGAGATTATAATGAAAATAGTGAAAAGTAACCACTTAAAAATTGTCAACTGTTCATATTGATGCTCAGTCATGTCTCCTATATTTGCATGAAATGTTTCTAGAAGTTGATAAGATTTGTTACTTGTTAGATAATTAAAGTAATGCAGATACTGATAAACTTTGTATCTCTCCATATAAATTCACTTCCACTAACTTCTTCACGAATTATTGGAGAACATTATTGTGTTAAAAGTTAAAACATGACATAAATACAAATTTGCTTAAATTAGGTTCATACATAAGAAAAAAAGAACTCAAACCTGAATATTATAGATGATATATTGTTAACTAATTGGATGTAACAGAGGAGTTTATATCACATTCACATATAATCCCAATCAGATTGTTATTGATAGCATACAAATCCTCAAAAGTATGCTAGAAAAGGATGAACAAGATGAGGTTGAACACATAAAGTCAAACATAAATCAACATCTCAGTGAACATATTGAAATAAAGAAAGCAAGATAGACCATAAATGACGTATATTCTTGGTGATACACGAATAAACAGATACAAAAAAAGATCCAAAATTTGTTTCTTTTTTAAGAAGTTTAGAAAAAGCATACCTTTCTCAAAGCTGTAGCAAGCTCACCACGCATGAAATTTGCAGCAGCCTTAGTAGTCAGTGGAATATTGTTTCGGTATTGATATAGAGCTACATTTTTCTGTACATACTCCGTGAATTGAGCACTGAAATCAAAAAACAGATAAAATGAACCTAAGATGATTAGATTATGACCTTAATAACATAGCATGTAACTCGTAACATCATCATGCATAACAAAAAAATGTCAATACAGACCAACTCCAGAATCTCTATCCAACAAAATGTCTTGCATAATTTATTCTGTTATTGTTTAGAACAAGAAAACTTATTTAAAATACTTTTTTCTGCAAGGATGATCAAAATACCATCACAGTCAATTTCTGCAAACTAAAGCAAACCACTAGAGCACTTAACAGTTAACACAAAAAATTGTAAAATGACTTTTTTAATTGAAGATGATAGATTCTGAGCATTAAAGTCTCATGCTAATTCAATGAATTGACAAATTAACATCTTAACAACTGATGTATCCTAATCCTCCAAATCTTAAAACAACCATTTCAACTATGAAGCTGAACTACAATCCTTTTCGAACAGAAGCCCTAATTTCTCTCAAATTCAGAACCCTAATTCAATCGACAATCATTTCTCAGTTTAAAATTGATCTCACTATCTAAGCATATCATGAATTACCTACCGAACATAGGTCATATATAGTCATTGAAATCGAATCAAAGGAGAGGAAACAGGGAAGAAACTCACCGATCACCAGCTTCACCGCTGGCGCCCATCAGTTTGTGTGAATCTAGGACCATGATCTTGTCTTCGTTAGATTTGTGAACAAGAATGCTGTTCACCGCCGATGAATCGGCTACCACTAACGCAAAGCCTTTTCCGACCATCCCGAAAACGCATTCCATGATTGTCTGTCTGTGTGTGTTTTGATCGGAAATTATTAGATATAAAGAAAACTGAGATGAATCGGGGAGAATGTATATATATATTGGGCAGTGGGAGTGACTTGGGGGAGAAGAGATGAATTGATGACCCGGAAATGGGCGGGTCATAGATTCGGGTCCTCTTTAGCCCGGCCCATATAAAAGTTTAGCCCGCTTTTAAGGGACCCCAGTTATATCCATTTATAACCATTTTAAGTTTAGCTCGCTTTTAAGGGTCCATAGTAGCTCGGCCCATAGAATTCACTTAATGATTTCCATCTTTCTCTTTAAGATTTAGAAAATCAATTAAACCTTACTTTTATCACCAACGAACCGGATTTTTGGGGTTGGTCCAACGAAATTCGGAAAGACTTCAATGTGAAAACGGTTAGGTTGGAGGCCGAAATGGCTCTTGTGGGTTCTTCCAACTATCGCTATTGGTGGTCTCATTGGCTCCCCCTCAAGGTCAATGCCTTTGCTTGGCGGGCGGGGATGAACAAAATTGCCTCGAAAGTCAATTTAGCTTTTCGCGGTCTAAACTTGTCTACAAACTGTGGCGGATGCTGTTCTTCTCCCGAATCAACCGATCATCTTCTTGTTGGTTGCAATCGTGTTAAGCCGATTTGGGATGTCGTGCTCCTTTGGTGTAAGTCTCCCGCTCATAGCCCGCATTCGGTTAGTGACGTTCTTTTGTTACACAACTCGGGGGCTCCCTCCAACTCGTCAAGACGCACTCTTCATTGTATTTTTGTCACTACTCTTTGGGTCATTTGGAAAACGAGAAATGATAAACATTTCAACAACCGCAACAAAAGTTTGGATGAAGTCATTGGGGAAATCAAGTTTTGGTCCTTCACTTGGGCTAAGGTTAGAGGGAAAAATCGGTTACTTGATTGGTCAAGTTGGTGTAATTTTTTATTTCCCCCTGTAACTTTCTTTCTAGCTTCTTGCTAGGTTTTTAATACAAATTGCCGCCGTTCAAAAAAAAAGAAGGGTCATTATATATCCACACATATTTTATATTCACATATACTTCATACGATCGTTTGAGACAAAACGACTCAATACGTTAGTTTTAGGCAAAACGACCCGATGTGAATCGATGAAGACCGCATAAAATTCAGGGGGGGGGGGGGGGTATTTATAAATAACTACTTTTTGTGGAGGATCCAAACGACCGTTTTGAACAAAACGACCTCTCCATATGACCGTATAGAGTGTGTGTAGATATAGCCGAACCCTAAAAGAATAGTGTTTTCTTATATGTGATTATTAGTATAGGGTTAGGTTCAAATGAGAACTTTTTGTTTTGAGAACTTTTGAGAACTAAATCTCAACCACAAATTTCAGGAGGAGACCACTACAATTCATGGGAGGGGGGATACATGTAAATAACTTGTGGCTCAAATTAGTTCTTTTTAGTTCTCAAATCAAATTGGTTCTCAAATGATCATCTCCCTATTAGGGCATGTTTGGGAGTGCTTATTAAAATGACTTTTGGCTTTTGGAGGAGGCAAAAAGTCAAAAAATACTCCTCCAAAAGCTAATAAGTCACAATATTGTGGCTTTTGGGTGCTTTTGGAGGGGCATTTTTGACTTTTTGCCTCCTCCAAAAGCCAAAAGTCATTTTAATAAGCACTCCCAAACATGCTCTTAATATATATCCCTAAACTTATTATTTCATATCTCTTGATTTATTACTTTATGTGACACCTTAACCCAAACGCCAATTAATTGGATCCAAAACGAACAAAACAAAATTTGTCAAGGCTCGATACGGCCTTATCATGTTACTGGATGACTGTATGATATGAAAAGACAGGGTCGGATATACTAACCCAAAAAATTAATCCACGTGTTTTTATAAGGGAAATACGAGCGTATGGCTTAAAGCCATATGAACGTAACGTATGCCATAAACTTAAAAGCACAATATGACAATTCTAGCCTCATTTGTTCTCTCAAGCTCTCAGGTAGTTTTTAGAGTTATGGAACTTGGATTCTCGTAGGAATTAACCTTCACGAGTGTTATGTGAGATTCAAACTGATTTCTATATACTTTAATGTATATTTTTAAGAGTTTTCAAGTTGATAATTGGTTCTTTTCAAGTTGATAAGGGCCTTAAAGCACTTTAGTGAGAGTTCTAATGCTTGTTCAAATGTTAGATCATACGTGCAAGAATGTTTCAACAAATTTTGGCATTTTCTGTTTAGAAATGATTTTCTAAGCCCTAGATGATGCACCAAGAGGTAAGATCATACACTTAAAAAAATTTCTTTTGTCACGAAATCATAAACAAACTCTACCGAGGTCATGAATAATTATTGTTAATCATTAAAAATGATCCCATTTCACGAATAAGTTGCTCACTTTAGCAATTATTAAAAACTATTGTTAATAAAATAGATTTAAATTTAATTTGCTCGTTTTAGGCTATCTATAGTTATAAAGGTTCTTGAGATCAGCTTTATGGTAACCACGTCATCAACGAATGTACATGTTATCAAAGTGTGTAGTTATAACACCACTCATAAAGTCCCTCTCATTATGAATTAAAAGGGAATCCTTTTCAAAGACTCTGATCCAATCATATTGGAAAAAAATAGGGAGGGGGGGGGGGGGGGGGGGGGGCTTGGGTGCTATGAGCGTTATAAGGGTTGTATAATGCCTATTACGCTTAGCTTTAGGAAAAATTATAAAAATTGAAGTTTGAAGTTTAAGCGGGGGCGGAACTAGAAATTTTTTTTAGGGGGTCCACAAATTTTTTTACGAAGTTACTAGCTTTAGATGTTTCAGTTTCATATAAACGTACATAAAGAATTTTGGTCTATTACTTACTAAATAATTTTTAACGTAGGCGCGCGTAGCGGCACGACATTTCGAGTAAAAAAATAACCGACTAAAAAAACTCTACATGATTTGATAAAAAATTATATACTGTAACATTGATAGCGATATAATAGTAAAAAAATAATAGTAAATGGATAAAAATGAAGAGAAAAGAAAAATTAACGCGAGAAAAAAAATAATATGACAAAATCCTATTAAAAAATTCTATATTTTTATATATTGTGTATATCATTATAAAAAGGGTCTAAGATTAATGTATTTGAAAAAAATAGGTCTATAATGAAAGTAAATAAAAAAGAGGTGGAAAATGAAGTACTTCATTTACTCTCCTCATTTATAGCACTAAAATTAATAAAGAAAGCTCAGAAAAATAAAAAAATGTTGAGCACAAGATTTGAACTTGCACCCCTTCAAAATCAAGCAAGGGATCTTACCACTAGACTAGTTGTTTACTTTGTTTTATTTTCATAAACTAAGTATTTAATGACTCCTTTTCAAAAAAAAAAATTTATAAAAAAAACCGTTCACATAATTTCGATTTTGCGTACGAGGTTGAGAGGGCTCACGGGGACCCCCTGGGCCTAATATAAATCCGCCTCTGAGTTTAAGGTTAAAGTGTAAAGATGGAAAACTGATTAGGTTCAACTTAGGAGTGAAATAATCAAACTATAAAATCTAAATATAAAAAGAAAGTTTCTTACTTTTAGGGTTAAAATTTGAGAAAAAATACAAACACCTTTGGTGTTCTCTCTTTTCAAAATATTATTTTGTAATCGGATTATCATATTAGATTATTAAAGACTAACTACATAATTTATTATTCATATTAACAGTTACTTTGGACTGATTGCACTCGATGTTGAGTTGAGCATTGAGATTTGATGTTCAACTTAAAACGTAAAGTCTTTACGATTAACTATTTTAGATAATGCTTACGTATTTCGTATTATCATGACTACAATCGGAAAGTTATTTGATGTTAATTTCTTTAAATACTATCATTTCATCTTCTACGGATGAACTAGACTCGTTGTTGGACTCTATTTTCAATTTTTATTTTATTTCTATAAAATTGTATCTAAAATTTTAGATTTGTTAACATTGCTAAATCTATAATTATAGAAGTATTTGTTATGTTTATTTGTTATTACAACATTCCTTTTATAAAAACTTGGGTTATTGGATTTAAATAATCCAAACTATTAACAATTGGCTGATAATAATCCCAACTGAAGAAATGTTTTATAACAATCCTAACTTTCACACTATTTTCTTTCAGTGAGCCTTTTCTAACAAAACCCTAACTCCGTTAGTTTTTGCTGACGTGGCAATGATGACGTGGCTTTTTAAAAAAAAATCTCTTTTTAATATTATTTGACAACATCTTAAAAGAAGGGGGGCTATTTATAAACTTTATAATCAAACCATTAAACCAACCAACCCCACCCTGTGTTCATACTTCACCACCACCACCACCACCATAATCCAGCCATCTTCTGACACCACCACGCAACCACCGCCATCACTGATGGAAACCACCGTCAACACACCACCATCTCCTCCACACCCCAACACCAATCCTCCACCACGCCACCACCACCACAATGCACCACCGACCACCACCAGTCCGCCTCCACCACCACATCTCCCAAACCCAAACTACCACGAGCACACGGGAACCCGCCACCACCGGTCCATCAGCGCCTCCCACCTTAAAATAAAACCTCTTCATCATTAGGTTTATAAAACATTACTGCACTTCATCTTCCTCCCCGTATCCAACCCTAATCTTAAAAATCAAAAACGGATTTGAAGGTTTTCAATCTTAGATTTCAAAAACAATAACCCAACCAAAACTTAATTTTTTTTACCTAATATCATGATTTAGTTCCAAGATCTGAAGTTTCAAACGAACCTGAACCAAAAAAGCATAGGTTGAGACGTGGTTGCGCGACGGGGGTGGAAGATGGCCGGATTATGGGAGGGTGGTATAGGAACTGATGGTCGTAAGGGGTGGCGCCGGAGATGGAATCGCAGGTGACGATGGTGGTGGCGTCGGAGAAGAAGGGTGGCGCCGGAGAAGAAGGGTGGTGCCGGAGAAGGAGAGTGAAGCTGGCGGCAGAGAATATGGAGTTGGGGTTAGGTGGCTCAAGTCTTAAAAAGTTTTTTTTTTTAAATTACATATATGGCCCATATCTTTTATATTTCTACAAATACTTTCTCATAAGTTTAAAAATGACATTGAAATAAAAAATAAATATAAAAAAAGCCACCTAGATAGCCACGTCAGCAAATCACTAACGGAGTTAGTCATCCGTTAGTTTGGGATTGTTATAGGAAAATAGTGTGAAAGTTGGGTTCGCTAAAAAACATTTACTCAGTTCGGATTATTATCGGCCAATTAATGATAGTTGGGATTTTTGAAATCCAATAACCCTAAAAACTTAAAATATATACAAAAGGAGATATCCTCCCAATCATTGAGCTCTGCTTCTTCTTCCTCTTTTTAGGGTTTCATCATCTATTCATCCTTCAATTTTGCAGATGGAATCTTAGATCCAATTTGCAACATCCACATCCGAAATCAACGATTGTCCGAATCGCATCCACAAAACCCTAGATCCAACAATTGAAATCACACAAAATCAACACTCTACTTGAATCGCAAGTTTTTTTCTTCATTGGTTTTCAATTCAAACCCCAACCATGGTTGGCGGTACAACTCATCATCAACAACAACAAGCTCCTCAATTGCCTAATCCGTCGGCGCCATCATCATCGGAGGAAGATGAGCTCTTGAAAAGAAACACTGATTGCGTTTACTTTCTTGCTTCCCCTTTAACCTGCAAAAAGGTACCTTTTTTGTTTAATTTCAAGCTATTTCTAGCCAAATTGTGTTTGTGTGTACATTCGTTCGTTCAATCTGATGCATCAGATCCTTGATTTTTTTGATTGAGATAGGTTTATTGATTTGGGGATGATCTTGAGATTACTGTCTTTTGGTTTGAATTTCGTTTCAATTATGCTGTTTCTGGCTTTGGATCTTGATATTGAGCTGGTTAAAAGTTTTTATAATTGTGGTTTTTTGTCATGCTTGAAATATGGGGTATTGCATATATCCCTCTAATTTGGAAAAATTGCATATTTTCCCCAAAATAAAAGTTTTTGATGGATAATTTACAATGCTCATTAAGCATGATTTGGGGAATATGCAATTTCACAAGTTTAGAGGCTGCAATTGCTATGCATTGTTGATAGGGTTGATTGGGCTGTTTTACATATGACTAAGAAGTAAATCACATAAAGAATTCAGTTATTAATCTTTTTAGCAATGTGTGGCTAAGGACTAGGCAGGCAGGAAGAAATCACCAATCTTTTCTAATGGTTTGATTGCTAAATTTGCTGCAAGTTTTTACCTTTTCATTTTCAAAGTAACAATTTTTAACAAAAACTTGATAGTAATTAGAAAAGAATGGGTATTAATATTAGGTTAGTAGTTGTGTTTGGCAGTTTCTCTAGTCAATTGTTGATAGAGTGGTAATTTTTTACTAGTGGTTTACTTAATCAAAATATATAAAAGAAATCATGGTAACAATATGGAATCTAGGATGTCTCTTTCAAAAACTACACTTGTTTGACATGTTTTCTTTAGTATTATGCGTTTAGCATGATATTGTCATTTAATGCCGGTTTCCGCTAGACGTATTTATTTATAGGTTTCCGTTATCGCCTTTGTGATCTTTGTTTGGAAGTTCTTAATCAGTCTTGGTGACAATATGAAATCTAGGATGCCTCTTTATAAAGCTACACTTTTTTTTTACCTGTTTTGTTTAGTTATGATACATAATACACTGAGCATGATATTTCATCTAATGCTGCTTTCCACTTGCTGCATTTACTTCTTGTTTCTCGTTGTTGTTATTCCATTTGTAATCTATGTTGGTAAGTTCTTACATATCATATCTTGACGCATATTTAGTACACTTTTAATCAACATCAAGTGGTTATTCTCTCAGTAAAGACTTGGAACTAGGACTTGTCGGTTTTTAAATTTGAGTCCCATATGCGTTAGGTTCGAGTTATAGGCCTTAGGTTTGTGTGGGTTCATGTGGGACCCAACGCCCCAAGGCTAAGCGGCTAAGAGGCTATTTTTACAATTGTGCAGGACATTCATTCATTTATATACGACTTACTTTTTGTTAACTCGTGTTACATGGTTTCTTATATATTGCTAATCTAGTATATTGTTGTCTAATACTATTTTGTTACAGGGAAGTGAGTGTGACTATCGCCACAGCGATATTGCACGGGTCAACCCTAGAGATTGTTGGTACTGGTTAAACGGGAGCTGCTTAAATCCCAAATGTGCTTTTCGTCACCCTGTGAGTATCCGTCTTCTTTTTGTTTATTGTTTTGGGTTGTTTTCAAAATGTCTTGAACCCAAAATTTATTTTAATGGTATGCAACTTCTGAAGTCATTTTTATTTAAAGATTTGGATTATAAATCATTTATTATCATTTTGTTAAT
>JBCNJP010000008.1:66066247-66086434 GCA_039602395.1 Deinandra increscens subsp. villosa | reverse complement strand
ATTAATGGTGCATTTGGGAGTATTGGTTGTGGACGAAATGATAACTTTGTAGTTAAACATGTTTGTGTGAAGCAATCTAAAGATGATTTAGACTTATTAAAAGTTTTAACCAGGACAAACAAAAACAAACTTTGAACTCCTCTGGCAAATCCTCGTTATCTTGTATCTTGAGCACAAGAAATATACAGAGATAAGATATATCTCACCTCAAGTATCATAGAAATAGGTTTTGCATGTATTGGTTATGAACTTATGAATGAGAAAAAAAAAAATCACATAATTAAACACGTCTAAGTAGGAAAAATTCATGTTTTCACTCAGACAGTCAAATTTGCGCAAAATTAATATTATTGATTTGTACAACTGACTAGATGCTACATATTATAGATTTTATTAAAATTTATAATATTTTAATTTATATGTTCTTAGAGACGTAAAATTAATTCTTTACATATATGGTATACATCAATTTATTTGAAAATATATTTTTCATAATAGAACTCAAATAGTTATTGGTATGAAATCAATCAAAATTACATAGTTTTGATTAAAAACTACTAAAATTGATTTCAAACCAAAATTCTAAAATCATACAATCATATTTGTTTTTTTTTCAAACTTGAACGTGTTATTAGTCAAAACGATGTTATATACTTATTTTGATTGGTTTCACACTTAACTTAGGTGTGTCACGACAATATACTCACTTTTCCCATTTTTATAAATGGACATAACAAAGTTTCCATCACAGACTGATGTAAAAAGTAACAAAGTTCAACAAACACATTACAATAAAACCTTCCAGCATTTAGTCCCCCTAACATTCAGTACTAAACAGAAAACCATAAGTAACTCAAAAGTATCACAAACATTACTTAATCCTTAGTGGTCCTACGCCACGAGTGTTCGCGGGCCCCATCTTGGTCCACGATCTTGATCACAAAATTCTGAGGAGCAACAACGAGCCTGGACCGTATTTCCTCAATGCACTGGTCTGCAAGCTTGATCGCTTCATCAACAGTCATGTCTGCATGATAGTGGCGGTCCATCATGGACAGGGCAAAGTATGACCCGTAGCCAAACGCCGCCTTGTCAACTTTGTGCAGGGTTGCAATGTAGTCGATGAAGTATAGAGACGGACCCGTTTCTTTGTCGTAGCCCGCGAGCACAATGTTGACCATATACGGATTCTGCAAATTTAATTTAGTTCAGATGAAAAAGATTCTTCTTATATATGGATCAAAATATCAAATAATTAGATAGTCACTTTCATACAAGTCACAACAAAACTGATTAGTTGGGACTTGAAACTTAACTAAGATTTTATCTATTTACCCTTTCTTTTAGCCTAATTCAAGAGGCTTTCAAATGTCTCCTTTCACAAAAATGACCTTTCTGGTCATTTTATCTCTTTTTTTTTCTTTAAACCATTTGAATTTATAATATCGTATGTGATCAGTTTCATTTTTTAACAGCAGTTCCTAGATTTTCTAGGTTAATTTTTTGTTAACTGCTAGATGTTACCTGACCTATCGTACTCCACTTAATCTATTCAACACCAAACTAAATTACACCAACTAGCCAGAGGCGGGGCTCGAACCCTTGACCTCAAGAGAGCTTCACCACTCTTAACTCCTAGTGGCTTTACCATTGGACCCCACCAGCCACCTGCTCAGTTCTATTACAACTGATTATCTGATTCTGATTGTTCGGTTTCAGACCACACATCCCAAATACTCACCCTGGTATGACAATGCATCTTGGAATTACAGACTAAAGCAGCAAGAAACGCTTAAAACATTTTTACCAAAATGATAAGTTCAAGTGCTGCCACATAGAAACATATGGATGCTTTGCAGCATTAAGAATAATATGTGATTTCTTCACTACAGCTAAAGAAGAAAATAAGATAGAACAGGCCTGATAGCTAACTGAGACAAGCCGTCATAGCATATAAGTCGGGTTATAGAACTTTTGACCTGTGCAGCCCTATTCACTTTTAGCTACTTTCTAACATTTTACTTTTTGTAACTGTTTGGCCAGTTATGAACAACCTGAATTGCCACGTTCTCATACAAATGGGTTTGGAATTGCCATCTCTAGTCAACCCCTTATAACAGCAATCAACTGTTTCATATTGATGTTCGTTCCCATCTACTACTAAAGCGAATGTCATTTTTCTAGATGTTAAACATTTTGTAAGAAACTAAGGTAGCGTAGATAGAGATTATAATGAAAATAGTGAAAAAGTAACCACTAAACAATTGTCACCTATTCATATTGATGCTCAGTCATGTCTCCTATATTTGCATGTCATGTTTCTAGAAGCTGATAAGATTTGTTACTTGTTAGATAATTAAAGTAATGCAGATACTGATAAACTTTGTATCTCTCCATATAAATTCAGTTCCACTAACATCCTCAAAAAATATTGGAGAACATTATTGTGTTAAAAGCATGACATAAATACAAATTTGTTTAAATTAGGTTCATACATAAGAAAAAAAGAACTCACCTGAATATTATAGATGTTATATTGTTAACTAATGGGAAGT
Organism: Deinandra increscens subsp. villosa; assembly: GCA_039602395.1. Lineage (NCBI taxonomy): Eukaryota > Viridiplantae > Streptophyta > Magnoliopsida > Asterales > Asteraceae > Deinandra > Deinandra increscens. The sequence continues at coordinate 66,083,879 of JBCNJP010000008.1, read as the reverse complement.
AACAGAAGAGTTTATATCACATTCACATATAATACCAATCAGATTGTTATTGATAGCATACAAATCCTCAAAAGTAAACTAGAAAAGGATGAACAAGATGAGGCTGAACACATAAATTAGCATCTCAGTGAACATTTTGTATCTTCAAATATGTGAGGATAGAAAAGAAAGAAAACAAGATAGACTGTAAATGACATAAATTCTGGAGATACAAGAACAAACAGACACAAAAAAGATCCAAAATTTGTTTCTTTTCTCAGAAGTCTAAAGAAAGCATACCTTTCTCAAAGCTGTAGCAAGCTCACCACGCATGAAATTTGCAGCAGCCTTAGTAGTCAGTGGAATATTGTTTCGGTACTGATATAGAGCTACATTTTTCTGTACATACTCCGTGAATTGAGCACTGAAATCAAAAAACAGATAAAATGAACCTAAGATGATTAGATTATGACCTCAATAACATAGCATGTAACTCGTAACATCATCATGCATAACAAAAAAATGTCAATACAGACCAACTCCAGAATCTCTATCCAACAAAATGTCTTGCATAATTTATTCTGTTATTGTTTAGAACAAGAAAACTTATTTAAAATACTTTTTTTCTGCAAGGATGATCAAAATACCATCACAGTCAATTTCTGCAAACTAAAGCAAATCACTAGAGCACTTAACAGTTAACACAAAAAATTGTAAAATGACTTTTTTAATTGAAGATGATAGATTTTGAGCATTAAAGTCTCATGCTAATTCAATGAATTGACAAATTAACATCTTAACAACTGATGTATCCTAATCCTCCAAATCTTAAAACAACCATTTCAACTATGAAGCTGAACTACAATCCTTTTCGAACAGAAGCCCTAATTTCTCTCAAATTCAGAACCCTAATTCAATCGCCAATCACTTCTCAGTTTGAAATTGCATCTAATCATATCATGAATTACCGAACATACGTGATATAAAGTCATTGAAATCGAATCAAAGGAGAGGAAACAGGGAAGAATCTCACCGATCACCAGCTTCACCGCTGGCGCCCATCAGTTTGTGTGAATCTAGGACCATGATCTTGTCTTCGTTAGATTTGTGAACAAGAATGCTGTTCACCGCCGATGAATCGGCTACCACTAACGCAAAGCCTTTTCCGACCATCCCGAAAACGCATTCCATGATTGTCTGTGTGTGTTTTGATCGGAGATTATTAGATTTGAGAAGAAAACTGAGATGAATTGGGGAGTATGTATATATTGGGGGCAGTGGGAGTGACTTGGGGGAGAAGAGATGAATCGATGACCCGGAAATGGGCGGGTCAGGGTTTCGGGTCGTTAGTAGTCCGGCCCATATAAAAGTTTAGCCCACTTTTAATTAGATCTCTATTTGTTGCCTTTGCATTTACCCGGCAAGGAGATTGAAACAGTACGTAGGAAATTTGTTTAGGGGGATGCGGTCCATGCGGTTTACAAAAAACCATTGCGGAATTCGAAAATTTTGTTAAGTTGTGAAATTAGAAAGTTATCCGATGCTTATTCTTTAGAAAAAAAAATATTTTTAAAACTCTAACCCAATTATATTTCAAATAAAGTCGTTATATGAGTATTATAAGGTCATGTGGTATGGTGTGTTGAGAGGGGGCGTGAAGGTTTTCAACGTCGTTTTCATGCGTGAAACACCCCCCCCCCCCCGCGTTGATCCCCTGCGTCGAATGTTTCACGGTGTTGTGAAGGACAATATGACCGTTGTAACGGTCATATATTCGACCGTTGAATTTTTTTTTTTCAAAATTCAACCTATTTAAATCCAAACCTTTAACATTTTCATCAATTTTTCAACCCCTCTACTCCAAAATCTTCTTCTTTTTTAAAAAAAAATCCACAAAGAAATGTCTTCTTCTCCGTCATTTAACTCCTCTACTCACATTACCGACTACTCATCCGATCAGGCTTCGGAAATGTTTTTTCAAATGATGGTTCATCATTATCAAACAACTCTCAACACTCGAGCAAATCGCGTACTAACTCGAAGAGCCCAACTCAACAGAGACCGTCAAGCGGGCCAATAAATGTTGTTGGGAGATTACTTCAACGACGGTTGTGTGTGTCCGCCCAATTTGTTCCATCAACGTTTTCGAATGAATCGTTCGCTTTTTAAAAAAAAATAGTGAATGATTTAGAACGTGAGGAACCATGGTTTCCACAAAGGAGTGACGCAAGAGGACAGATTGGTTTTACTCCGTTGCAGAAGTGCACGACGGCACTTCGAATGATGGCGTACGGTACTAAGGGGGATGGCTTCGACGAATATTTGAGGATGTCCGATCGGACCCTAAGGTCGTGTTTGCAAAAGTTCTCTAAAGGTATTTAACATTTTTTTTAATTATTTGAATATTTTTTTTTTTATAATTTCAATTTTTATTGTTTTAATAATTTCAATAATTATTTTTTCTACTTTTAATAGGTATCTATAGGTTGTATCACAAAAAATACCTACGACGACCCACCGCAAGTGACATCCAAAAACTTTACAAGTTTCATGAAAACAAGTGGGGTTTCCCTAGAATGCTCGGTAGTATCGACTGTACGCATTGGGAGTGGAAGAATTGTCCGAATGCTTGGAGGGGACAATTCATGCGTGGTGACCACAACCATCCAACGATAATGCTCGAAGCTGTGGCATCTTATGACATGTGGATATGACATCAATTTTTTGGTGTCGCGGGGTCCAATAACAACATCAACGTCATGGATCGATCACCCATTTAGGATGACATCATAGATGGACGTGAGCCCGACTCGTCTTTTGAACTCGGCGGTGTTACTTACAAACGTGGTTATTATTTGTCCGATGGAATTTATCCCGAGTACTCAACTATTGTGAAAGCTTTCACAACTCCGATTGGTGAGAGACATAAAGCTTTCACCGATGCTCAAACCGCCGCTCGAAATGATATCGAGCGAACCTTTGCAAGGTTAAAAAACAAGTGGCACATCATCGCGAATCCAACACGGATTTGGCACCAAGACAAGATTGCAAACGTTATGCGGGCTTGTCTAATTTTACATAATATGATCCTCGAGGATGAGGGCAAAGCGATTTGCCTATTAAACGACGCGGAGTTGGATACTGTATATCCAGAAATTACCAAGGAGCAAAAACGAGCGAATCGTCAAGAAATAAGGGACCGGAATATCCACGAGCAACTGAAGGCGGATTTGATCGATCTCATCTACGAGCGTTTTCAATGATTTATTTTGGTGTAATTTTCGTATTTTAGATATTTTGGTTTGAAATGTAATGTTCTATTTTTAATTATTAAATAAAATATTTAATTAGAGTTTATTTCATTTTTTTATTTAAAAAGAAAAAAAAATAAATATAAATTATGTTTCAACATCACTTTTCAACACCAAGTATACCACATCTGGTGTGAAAAGTGATGTTATCTACGTAGGCCTCTAAATAGTAGTTTCAACACCATTTTCAACACCAACCATACTAATGCCCTAAGGGCTATATAGTGCCCATTAGACTTGGCCTTGGAAAAGATTATGGAGAATTGAAGTTTGAGTTTAAAGTGTAAAAATGGAAAGCTGATTAGGTCGGACTTTGGAGTGAAAATAATCAAACTATAAGTGCTTATATAAATTTTACAAGCTAAATCTAAATATAAAAAGAAAGTTTCTCATTTTAGAGAAAATACAAACATTTTTGGTGTTCTCTCTTTCCAAAAATTATTTTGTTATCAAATTGTTTATTAGATTAAAACTGACTACATAATTAATTGTTCATATTAACAGATACGTTGGACTGATTGCACTCGACGTAGAGTTGAGCATTGAGATTTGATGTTCAACGTAAAAAGCAAAGTCTTTACGATTAACCATCTTTATATAATGCTTATATTTTGTATTATCGTGACTACAATTAGAAAGTTAGCCGATGATAATTCCTTAAATACTATCATTCCCTCTTAGGCTAAGTGTAGTAGTAAACCACTAGGACTTGTCCTAGTGGTTACCCCCTTGGCTCTTAGGGCTTTGGTTACTTTGTGACCCAAGTTCTAATCCAAGGGGAGGCAGTTTTACCCCATGTTGTCCCAGGAGGGGGTTTCTGCCAGGAGAAAGCTTCAGGAGGGGGTGTCTTGGTTCTCACGGAGGTCCGAGTAATCGACCTTGGACATAGCCCCGCAAGGGTAGGTTTACACGTGAGACCAAAGTCGCCTGATCGATGCCGTTCCAAAAAAAGGCTAAGTGTAGTGGATGGAGCCCCTTGTGGGCGTTATGCGCCATGTGGCGTCCACGTCAGCATGAGGGGCTCTATGGCAAAAGTGGTGTAGTGGGGCTCCATGTATAACCCCCCTACCAATCATTACCTAATTATTTATTTAATCATATTTTATATAATATAATATTAAACATATTAAAAACTAAAATTAAAAAAAAAACAAACTTACAACATTCTTAAAAAAAAAAAACATGACAACTAAAAAAAAAAACTAATCATCGTCTTGAACATCATCATACGCCTCATCCTCGTCGTCATCCCCATGCTCGTCGTTGTTGGAACCATGGCCGGCGTCTTCATCGTCATCACCATCATCATCATCATCATCATCGTCATCATCATCAGAGAAAACACCATCATCATCATCATCATCATTGTTATTTTCACCGACATCCGCATATTCATGACGATTTGACCAAGTATGCTCCACCAAGTCTGCCATTAGTGCGTTATGTTGTTCTCTAGACCGCATCTCCGCCGAATTTTGAATGCGTTCTTCCATGGATGCTTCGGGCACAACAACTCGGTGTTCGGGATCGTAGTAGGAACAGATCGCCATGCCTCTGTCCTCCTTCACCATGTTGTGCATGATGATGATGCTACGCATGCAATCTTTCATTTTATCAAGCGTCCAAAGTCGGCAAGGATTTTTAATGAAGTGCCATTTCGTTACCAATGTGCCGAACGTACACTCGATACCCTTTCTTGCCGCTTCTTGAACCTTTTTGAAGCGCTTTATTTTCTCATCAATAGGATCCTTGTAGGTCTTCACCATGAAAGAATATTCTGGGTATATACCATCACCCAATAGATAACCATGTGGATAATAGTTACCGTTTGCATAAAAAGAAGCTTTGGCACCTTTACCCGATACGTAATCCTCGATGATTTCGGACCCTTGCAAGACATTGATGTCATTGTTCGAACCGGCTACCCCAAAATGTGCGTGCCAAATCCATTGATCGCACGATGCCACGGCTTGAAGAATAACAGTCGGACCCTTTTGATCTCCTCGTGTGTATTGACCTTTCCATGCCGTAGGACAATTATCCCATTGCCAATGCTTGCAGTCGATACTTCCGATCATTCCCGGTAGACCATACTTCTTATCATGTCGGTCATACAGCAATTGTAGATCATTCCACGTCGGTTTTCTTAAATAACGTGGACCGTACAATATACGCATTCCTAGCACAATTTTAAAGAATAATTATATTTAACATTTAAAATAAAACTACAACAATTTAAAAAAAAAACAATAACAATTTAAAAAAATACCTTTTGCAAAGTGTTCCAACGTATCTCGTGTCGTCTTTTCCGCCATTTTTAAATATTCGTCGTTGATGTCGGTCGTTGTCCCGTACGCCAAGACACGTAATGCGGAGGTAACCTTCTGAATAGCTGTAAATCCAAGCTTCCCGCGTGCGTCACAACGTTGTTGAAAATACGGAAACTCTCGTTCAAGATCGTTTACAATACGTAAGAACATTCGTTTACTCATCCGGAAACGATTGAAGAACGTCGCAGCACTTCGGTATGTAGGTCTGGCGGAAAAATAGTCGTTCATCAAGTTCCTATTTGCCGCCTCACGATCGCGTTCAACTTGCGTTCTACGTATAACGGGACGAGGAATGGGAGGTGGTTCCATTTGCATCACGTACGAAACGATCTCGTCTTCTATCTCATCGTCGAAATCGTAGAAAATAGAAGAAGAACTTGATTGTGGAGAGCTCATTTTTTTAAAAAAAATGGAAGAATATATATGTAGATGGAGAGTGTTGTGTGTAAAATATTGAAAGAATGTTGTGTGTGTATATATATATATATATGAATGGTTTAAGGAAAAAAAAAAAGATTCAAACTAGCCGTTCAACGGCTAGTTTTTTGGGAAACCACAAATCTCTCGGCGCCATGTACAAAACGCCCGTTGCAATTTTTCCTAAGATGGCGCCCCGGGGGGCGGTAGCCGGCGTTATAGGGGCGTTATGGGGCTCCATGGCGCCCCTATGGAGCCCCATTACGGACAGCCTTATACGGATGAACTAGACCTCTTGTTAGACTCTTTTTTCAATATTTATTTTTCATTTTATTTTATCAAGTTATATTTAATTATATTTTGCTTATACTAAATTTTATATTCGTTAACATTGCTAAATATATAATTACAGAAGTAACTTATATTTGTTATTACAACATTCCTTTTATAAAAATAAAACAAAAAACTTAAAATATATACAAAAAGGAGATATCCTCCCAATCATTGAGCTCTGCTTCTTCTTCCTCTTTTTAGGGTTTCATGATCTATTCATCGCTCGATTTGCAGATAGAATCTTAGATCCAATTTGCAACATCCACATCTGAAATCAACGATTGTCCGAATCGCATCCACAAAACCCTAGATCCAACAATTGAAATCACACAAAATCAACACTCTACTTGAATCGCAAGTTTTTTTTTCATTGGTTTTCAATTCAAACCCCAACCATGGTTGGCGGTACAACTCATCATCAACAACAACAAGCTCCTCAATTGCCTAATCCGTCGGCGCCATCATCATCGGAGGAAGATGAGCTATTGAAAAGAAACACTGATTGCGTTTACTTTCTTGCTTCCCCTTTAACCTGCAAAAAGGTACCTTTTTTTGTTTAATTTCAAGCTATTTCTAGCCAAATTGTGTTTGTGTGTACATTCGTTCGTTCAATCTGATGCATCAGATCCTTGATTTTTTTGATTGAGATAGGTTTATTGATTTGGGGATGATCTTGAGATTACTGTCTTTTGGTTTGAATTTCGTTTCAATTATGCTGTTTCTGGCTTTGGATCTTGATATTGAGCTGGTTAAAAGTTTTTATAATTGTGGTTTTTTTTCATGCTTGAAATATGGAGAATTGCATATATCCCTCTAATTTGGTAAAAATTGCATATTTTCCCCAAAATAAAAGTTTTTAATGGATAATTTACAATGCTCATTAAGCATGATTTGGGGAATATGCAATTTCACAAGTTTAGAGGCTGCAATTGCTATGCATTGTTGATAGGGTTGATTAGGCTGTTTTACATATGACTAAGAAGTAAATTACATAAAGAATTCAGTTATTAATCTTTTTAGCAATGTGTGGCTAAGGACTATGATACGTCCCGGTTATGACCCGACCCGTATTCATGCCACTAAATCCACGTGTATAAACCTGAACATGCCCAATACATGTACCGGAAGTTGATGCATGAACCCATGTTCATGCTAACCACTTTCCACTATTTCCTATTATTTAGTTTTTGCACGTTGAGTGCTTTTTCTTTTGTGTATTTAAGCAACACTTGGATCAAAAAAAGCTAGGGAAGAAAATTGCAGAAAGCTTAATTTACATTTCGATTACTTCGTTTTGTTTGTATTTATTTTCATTGCTAGTTTTGTTATTTAATTATTTGGGAGACTAGCCATCTCGAACCGGCTACATCAGACTAGGGAAGAAATCACCAATCTTTTCTAATGGTTTGATTGCTAAATTTGCTGCAAGTTTTTACCTTGTTAAAGTAACAAGTTTAACAAGAACTTGATAGTAATTAGAAAAGAATGGGTATTAATATTAGGTTAGTGGTTGTGTTTGGCAGTTTTTCTTGTCAATTGTTGATAGAGTGGTTATTTTAACTAGTGGTTTCCTTAATCAAAATATATAAAAGCAATCATGGTAACAATATGGAATCTAGGATGTCTCTTTCAAAAACTACACTTGTTTGACATGTTTTCTTTAGTATTATGCTTTTAGCACGATATTGTCATTTAATGCCGGTTTCCGCTAGACGTATTTATTTCTAGGTTTCCGTTATTGCCTTTGTGATCTTTGTTTGGAAGTTCTTAATCAGTCTTGGTGACAATATGAAATCTAGGATGCCTCTTTATAAAGCTACACTTTTTTTTACCTGTTTTGTTCAGTTATTATACATAATACACTGAGCATGATATTTCATCTAATGCTGCTTTCCACTAGCTGCATTTACTTCTTGTTTTTCGTTGTTGTTATTGCATTTGTAATCTATGTTTGTAAGTTCTTACATATCATATCTTGACGCATATTTAGTACACTTTTAATCAACATCAAGTGGTTGTTCTCTCAGTAAAGACTTGGAACTAGGACTTCTTGGTTTCTAAATTTGAGTCCCATATGCGTTAGGTTCGAGTTATAGGCCTTAGGTTTGTGTGGGTTCATGTCGGGACCCAACGCCCCAAGGCTAAGCGGCTAAGAGGCTATTTTTACAATCGTGCAGGACATTCATTCATTTATATACGACTTACTTTTTGTTAACTCGTGTTACATGGTTTCTTATATATTGCTAATCTAGTATTTTGTTGCCTAATATTCTTTTGTTACAGGGAAGTGAGTGTGACTATCGCCACAGCGATATTGCACGGGTCAACCCTAGAGATTGCTGGTACTGGTTAAATGGGAGCTGCTTAAATCCCAAATGTGCTTTTCGTCACCCTGTGAGTATCCGTGTTCCTTTTGTTTATTGTTTTCGGTTGCTTTCCTAATGTCTTAAACGGGTCAATTATTTTTTTTTTGGCTGAAATGGGTTGAAAGTTGCCCAAAGTCTATTTTAATGGTATGCATCTTCCTAAGTTATTTTTATTTAAAGATTTGGATTATAATTCAGTTACAATCATTTTGTGTAATCATAATTACTGCGTGAATTATTATTTAATTATATGGCCAAAAAGAGATTGCGTATGTCAACCCAACTTGATCCATTATTCGGACTAAAAATGGAGGTTTCAATCTGGACCCATTTTGACGTGTTACCATTTACCGGACTCATCTGAGTTGCCCATTTTGCCACCTTTAGAAATGGACTTGATTTTTAGTTGTGTACGTCTAATCATCGTATGTTTATTTCAGCCTCTTGATGTATTACTGGGATCTGACGTGTCAACTCCCATGGGAACTCCTGTACCTCCACCACATGCCACTCCTTATGCTGCACCCAAACAAGGAGTTTCCTGTATATTCTTCCAAAAAGGTTTCTGTTTAAAAGGACACTTATGTCCTTTCTTGCACGGGCCGCCAAATTCAGTCAATAATAAACCTGCACAACCCGCTCCAACTAACCAAGTTAGCGAGCCTCCTAAGATGGCCCAACAGGTAACCGTTCAAAAGCCCGTTGAGTTTCTTGTTCCTCAGGAAAAACAACCATCTCTTCCAAACAGAACTGTGGTTCCGGCCATTCGGCCACCTGTCATGAATGAACCAGCATCGAACAAAGCTAACCGAAGTGTCTACCATGATTACCGTGCATCAAGCAATGAAAGGATTAGTGGGAAAGATGCTGATGAGTTTTCAAGAGAGCCTTCCCCTGGTTTTGATGTTCTTGTGGATAATGAAGTTGAAGATTCTGCTCACTATTATGATGTTGACCATCTTGACCGAGATATCTACCGTGAGCATCGTGATTATGACCGTTACGATGAGCGAAACGGCCATTTTGATGCTTGACCATAATGACCGTTCAGAAAAGAGGCCTTATCCTAGAACTGACCGTGAACACGAGTCAGATTTACGCCACCGTTTATCAAAGCAACGAAGGGGATCCGACAATGGTTCGAGGTCAGTTTCCAGTCGGGAAAATCGTGTTGACCGGATGCCAATGAGAGACCGCCACAGCCGCCACCTGGATCAGGGATCTCTCAGTAGCAGGCTTAGAGGAAGAATAAAGATTCCAGGGAGATCAATTTCTCCAGCTAAAGAAACTAACTCGAGGGTAGAAAGGGAAATTGACACCGAAAGAAGGCATCTTTCTAGGCCACTGTCTGTTAATCAGACACGGGTCAAGGACCGAATAAACGAATCCAAGTTTGCTGGACCGAAAAGATTGTCTGAACTGAAAAGTGTTGGAACTGAACACCAGCCAAACGACGAGCAATCGTCGGGGAAAAGGAAACACCCTAAAACGGAGGACGAGTTGTCATTCGAAGGACCAAAACCGCTCAGTGAGATCTTGAAGCGTAAACGAGGGGTCAACAATGATACTGACAACAATACTACTACTACTACTAATAATGATAATATCAAAGATGATAACCAGAAGCAAATAGAGACCATACCTGCTAATAAAGAGGAACACAACTCTGTTTCAATCGACTTTGATGCGGAAAATGAGAAAGATAAACCGACGGATGGCAATTCTGTAAATCATGATGATTTGGTTGATGAAGATGCATTGCTTGATGAGGAGCTTGAAGCTTATGATGAACATAGAGATGGAGATAATGAGTATGAGTATGAGCAGATAGATGGTGAAGAGGATTATAATTTGGAGGAAGGTGAAGAAGAATATGTTGAGGGTGAAGAATATGGAAAAAAAGAAAGTGTTGTGTACTCTTAGAATGATATAATTGTATTGGTAATTGTTATAGATTTTGATTTGTATTCATGTATTTACATTTAGTGGCTTTTTGGCCAACATCCTTGATCTAAATTATACTTTTAGTTTTACACTTTCACTAATTGTATTCTTTTTCGAGTGACTGCAACAAGTGATCACCACTTAACTTACTTTTCCAATGGAGTTTTTAATTCTCACTCCAGTCACTTCATCATGTTTCACTTTCAATCTTTCACATATATGTCTGGTTACTGCTCATTATCCTCACTTTTCACCCATTTCTTAATATAGAGTAAACTACAATTTTTGTCCCTTGCTTTAGTCCAAATATTCGTCTAAAATGAGACTTTTTAACACTTTGTCTACAAAAAGTTTGTAAAATTTAACACATTTCGTCCTTAATGCTACATGTGTTACTCTTGTGTTAGCTTTAGGCCCACGTGTGTAACATGTGATGGGTAAAACAGTAGTTTCAGTTTTATTAAGAATACAATAAACATAAAAAAGTCATAAAGATCCTTTCCAATTAGGACCATCACCACCGAGCCATCTGAGATTATATATATATGAGGTGCCTAGAAGGATTAGATTTTTAGCAGAAGTTATAAATCCGTTTGAGTAAAACCTCTATAAATTAATAATGTTGGGACCGGAATATTTTATTAATTTAATGAGATATTATTATATCGATAAATTAATAAATTATTAATTTAAAGAGTTGGCTTAGGCTGTGTTTGACGCACTAGCTGAAAAACTAGCTATTAGCATGATAAGGTAGCTGGTAGCTTATAAGCTAGCTGCTAGCTTATAAGCTAGCTGCTAGCTGATAAACTATAAGCTAGCTGATAAAAAATAACGTTTGGTAAAAACTAGCTGATAAACTAACTGAAAAATATTAAATGACATAAAAGTATATGTCATAAATGTAAATAAAGGTATTTATTTATATGTTAGGGAAGGGTAAAACTGGAAATTGTTGGGAATTTCCGGGTTCGACGAGTTCGAGATTTGGTTAGATGAAACTCAACGTACCACTTACCGTTTGACCGTTTGCACAACATGCGGTGAAGTTCATGACACGAGACTCTCATTAACCGAAGACATGGCAAAGTGACTTTATTATTTATTGTAACATTATGTATTTGTCACTAGTTACTAGTTGTTGGTTATTTACTAGTTTGCCATTGTTAGGTTAGTATATATAGTCTTTCACATGTGAAAGACTAGGTATGCATGTATGCTTGAGTGAGAGAGCTTAGACATGAAACTTTGAAGTTGTGTGGGTTCATGAACTCTTGTTCATGAACCTATAGCATGTGTGGGATAGGTAAACATGTAATCATTCGACTCCATATATGATTTCACTTATCTTCATCTTGTTTATCACTACTTCTATATTTTATCCTCATCATCATCATCACATCTCAAACACCCAAGTAGAAGATCCGGTCCGTAATGTTCTTCCGGGTGTTCATATTTGTTCTACAAAGACGAAGTTCACAAAGTCACCGATCCGCTTCCGCTGTGCCATCGGGGTTTGGCTTGGCTCACCGACCCCGGTTTCTACAGAAATATTATAAAAGCTAGTTGAAACGCTACTTCAACTAGCTTTTCAAAAGCTAGCTTAAGCTAGCTTTTCAAAAGCTAGCTTAAGCTAGCTTTTTGACGTTACCAAACGAGGCTTTTTAAAAAAGCTAGCTTTTTAAAAAAAGCTCCGTTTGGTGCACGCCAAAAAACTAGCTTATAAGCTAGCTTTTGGCGCGCCAAACACAACCTTATATACGTGAGCAACTCTCAAATTAATGCATCAGCCTTTAAAATTTCCATGTTCGTTAACTTTACCTATTTGAATAAAAGAGAAACAAGGACCTTCAAAATTCTCATGTACATTCGTACATTAATGAACTTGTCAAGTTCAATGTACATAGATCTAGATTGATCACTATAAAATATCTAATGATGTCATTTAAAATCCGGTTGATGATGATTTAGTACCTTTGGAATCGGTCACTCGGAAAGAAGCATTGCAAGCGACAACAACTCTTCACAACTTTTTGTTACAATATGAGAATATAGTGCCTCAACTTTTATGTGCAATGGGGAGATTTAAAGATGAACTCAATATAGATTTGAGTTCACAAAAAAGCAAGTGACTATAGATATATTTTTTACTAGACAATCCTAGAATTTTAGAATATTTTAGTAATTATTAAGTTATAGTTTCAATGGGACCAATTTATTTATATTGGGATTTCAAAAAAATTATTATCTTATTATTTTATTGATTGGGTCCAATTTTGTATTGGTCCCAAGTTGGGACCGAACACATTATTAATTTTATTGAGGTTATTAATTTATCGAGTATTAAGTTATAGAGGTTCTACTGTATGACAAAAATCCATCTTTTAGAATGTGAGAATTGATGTAAAACTATTTGTTGATGTAACTCATGGAATGTGAGGATTGATGTAATACTCTTTCTTGATGTAACTCACTAATGTAGTCATCTAGATGTAATTGGTCGGATAGTTAGCTGCTAAATCCATCGATCATGGTTATGGATAACTCCATGTTCTTAGGGACGGATATGATGATTACGTATGAAGAAAAAATATATAATATTTACACGTCACACCTCAACAACATATTTAATTCCACATCATATGAGTGAAAAAGAGTGTGGTAACTGGTAAGTAAGTGTGAGTGGTGTTTTAATTATTTATTAAACTAATTATTTAAATTTATATATTTGAAATAATTAATTTGATTGTTGAAAAAGGAGTGGGCTATACCTTATTCTTCACGTCCATGAGGAGGCTCACGCCACCCTTCAAGCCCTAAGGAGGCAGTGTTTCACGCTGTAAATCTGTCACGCTACCATACGACCGGATGTACTAAATTGAGTTTATTTCGTTCTTTTTTCTAGCAATCTCAAATAATTTTTGTATGATAAATTTGTACTCTTTAATAACTAGTGGATGTCGTCGGTGTTAAAGTGGTGATGCTGATTTATGTAGTTAAGTATGTAAATAATAGTAATTTAAGTAATAATAAATAATATTATTCATGCCAATAAAATAATCAACCTAAACTTATGGCCCTTCAACTAATAATTAAGAAATAATATTATCAGGAATAAACTTTTTATAATAATAATAAATATAATATTAATAGTATTTGATCTAATGCAACTTATCTATGATTTTTTTTTTGAAATAAAGGTTGTATTAGGCTTATTTTGTTCTAGGATGATTTTTAAAAATATATTTAAAAAAATTATATAGTAATACTATACTTAAAATAAAGAAAATAAAATGCTTAATTTTATGAATTTTTTGAAAGAATGATGTATACAAAAGTTATACGCGTTTAAAAAAACCGGAGGTTACTCAAAAGAATCTAACAATTGTAAATTATTCCAGTTGTACCCTTCCAGACCCTTTTTACGTTTGAAAATTCCATTATTAGATCTGAATTAAATATAAATGTACAATTGATTACCTTGATCAATGACCCATGCACACTTTATACACAAAGAACACTTTGTATTTAAACTTTTACTAAAATAACTAATACGACGTGAATGGGTTGTTATGTAAACGAATCATTTTTTAGAGCGACGTTAATTTTAGTAATTTTTGTGCATGGTAAAATTATCTAACAAGATAGTTAAGTAAGTGTACTTGGACTAAACATGAATAAGAAAGTGCTATGAATGTCATACCCAGATAGGTCTAGTGAGATATAGTTATATTTCCAACAGTAAATGACCGAGACTCAAGCAAGTGCGAGTCTCTTGGACGGATATATATGTCCGAGTAACAACATTTGACGGCATTGGGTACAGATAAAAAGTTTCATCACGAGCAACAGACACATGTAACATTTAAAACAGTTAAGCGTTATGACACAAAATAATAAATCGAAGATAATAATCAAACCCAACCGATATTTTCATGGATAAGATGAGAAAGATATTTATTTCTAAAATAATTCAATATATCACAGGTGTAATCGACTATTACTATATATGGTTAGAACTCGCAATCAGATTGCTTCAAATCAACCAACCAGTTGAGTAAAACCATTCATTGTTATGGGCCAAAGAAGTAGTTGATCTCTCAATCTCAAGAAACACATCCACTGTGTGTGTTCAATAATGGCAGCCATCAGCTACTGTAGCATATGATTTGATATATATATATGTAATACACAGAAAGCAGCCAGAATCTATGCATCTAATTCAAAGTGGCTCACATATTTAATTCAAAGTGTTGATTAGTTTCCAAGAGTAGTTGATGATCGTAGGCCAATCTTCATGTAGAATGAAATTATATTCATTAATTAAAATAGGATCATATTTAATGATATAGTTAGAGATTTAATATTAATCTTTTAATATAACTATAATATATGGATGGGATTGTTTCGGGTGTACTGTTTAGAATTATGGAAATTTAATAGTGGAATTGTTTAATATAGGGGCAGTTTGTGGAATCAACCTAGAAAGATTATGAATCCATCATAATGCATGTGATATGTGATATTGAGTCAAGGCTACAAAATTAAATGATTAGGTAAGACATATATATATAAACTTATCACTTGATCAATAATAGTTATGCAATATATTATAACTAGATTTTATTATTAATGTGTTGCAGCGAGGATAATACAGTTACACAAAACATTGTTATTGTCAAAACACAATGTCAAAATACGAAGATTTAAAAAGACTAAAACTAATACTAATGAAAAGCTTTTAGAAAACGAATTGCTATGGGTTTTTTATTGCACCGGTTGAAAATCAAATTTTTTTTTTTTTAAATGGACTAGGATTAAATAGAGAAAAACGTATGAGGTTACTATGCACGACTCATTTATAAACAATTAACAATTTTATCTAGAACTTAATAAAAGAAATTATAGTTTTACTTAAAAGTTTAAAATTTAATTGATTATAGTAAATTAAAATAATTAAATATAAGAAGAAGCAATTAACTTTTTCGCTAAAAACATAACTTTTTAAAGAAAATAATTAACTATTACAAATAAATTAAAAAAATCAATTATTATAATGTGTTTTTGTTATTTTACTCTTAATATAAAAAAGGACATTAATGTAAAGAAAGACTATTAAAGATAAAATAATAAATAAAGTTTAATGTAGTTTGTATATATATGTAGATAATAATGAAACTTTTGTGTTTATACTTTATAGTAACTATATAAAATGATGATAAAATACAAAGTTATTTTGATAATACAACCTGTAAAGTACATTAAAACTTTTGGGGAAATTTCATCAAGGACAGCCATGCACCCTCATTTCTTGACTTGGTTAGCATACCTATCATGAGCTATTTCTAATCTATTTATTGTTTGAAAAGTCTACGTTGTTCAAAAGAAAACATATAATAAGTCTACAACCGCCAACTTTAAACTTCAATTTCTATAATTGGCAACTTTGGTTCAAAACAGAATAAAAACGCCAAATTTGCTAATTCCTTCATATCACCATATATCTTTGGATTGGATTGAATGACTTATATATATGTCGTGTTCAACTAATCATAAGTGATTATTCTCATCCATTAGGTTAAAGGCTATGGACCACGTAGCATGAGTGAAACTAGATTTTTTTAATGGGTATTACACATATAAAATTTTAGGGGTATTATACGTTCAAAAAAAATCAAAATTTTCTAATTTGCGTATAAATTTAAGGGGAGACACGTGCTACCTCTGACACAATGCTAGGTTCGCCCTTGCCACGTAGTCACGTCTTCACGCTACGTGGAACACCTCTTCACCCTAACACCCCCCCACCCCACCCCAACCCACCCACCACCACCACACCACACACCCACTCACCCAGACCCACACCCACCAGGCCACCATGAGATTTTGGTTCCACGCGCGGACTTAGTAACTCTATCCATTTTTAATTCACACCCTCTAATTTACATATTACCCTTAGAAGGCTATTTTTTTTAATCTTTTCACTATTTCACAAAAAATGAATCCATGATGATGGTTGCTTCTAGAAGAAGAGAATTTAGTCATAACTTGGCTTGATATTCCGAATGAACCTATAGAAAACACCTCTTATGAAAAAATGTTTTTGGAGGCGAGTTACCAACTATGCTCTAAAGGCGTAAACTTAGAAGGAGAATGACAAAGTTTCAGGATATTTGCAAAAACCTCGACAACTACCATGAAGTAGGGGTTCATCGCAGTCGTACGTTGCAACATGAATACGTATCACATGTACATGTACAAAAAAATAAACTAATAGAATCCGACAAGATCTATATTGTAATGTAGATTGCATATACTCTGCATAGAATTCATATCGAAACATATAAACCGTTTATAAAAATAATGTTAATTAAATGACACATGTAACTAAAATATTAAAAAAAAATTAAAAACAAAAAGCACTAAAGAGGCTAAAACAATAAAGCCATAAAATTATTGTGAATTTGGTTCAGTGGTAATAGTCATGCCCTTTCTTTGTGGATGTCGCATGCTTGATTCTCATTTGACCAATTTCTATGAACATCTGGGGTGAAGGGATGAATCGGGGCTTTTATCCCTGGTTCGAACCTGACAGGGGGTGAGCGTTTACGAATTTCAGTCGTTCCCGCGCATCTAGGGTTACGGTCTCACGCGGTCGAGGAGTGAACCTTAGACATGGCCCTGGAAGAGTAAGTTTACACGTAATTAAGACCCTGTGCTTAAAAAACAATAAAGCCACAAAATACCAAGAAGAGATGATGAGCATTCAAATCACTAAGAAGGATTAAGTAATGACATTATTTGTTTCTTTGGTACCCTCAAAGCTCTTTGGGCTTGGGAAGTTTTTAGCGACCCAGGTTCGAATCTTTGGGGAGGGGGTTTTACCGGTGGCTGCTCGTAGGCCGGGTTTCCTCCGAACTGGGGCAAGGAGGTGGTGTCCTGACTCGTTCGC